>OMKK01006713.1:3809-17193 GCA_900302305.1 Polymixia japonica | reverse complement strand
CTTTTTTTTTTATATACAATTTAAAAAATGTAGGTTTTGTTTAGGCGCGCTGTCTTCTAAAGTTTGTTTGATACCCACAGACCTCAGTACAAGTACCTTCTCCTGCAGCTGGTGTTATTGAAGAACTCCTGGTTCCTGATGGAGGGAGGGTAGAGGGAGGGACGCCTCTCTTCAAACTCCGGAAAGGAGGTATTTGTTTACCTGAGCCTCTTTTATCTCGCTATTTGTCTCACTTAAAGGTGCCGTCAGTAAAATGAAATGATCTCTGTTTTGATTGTGCCTCAGTGGTGCTGTTTGTCCTCTACTTTCTGGTCTTTGTTTTGCTTTGATGGCCCATCAAACAGATCCTCACCTCAGCCTGCGCAAGCAGGAACACCGTGCTTCTTGTTTTGGTTTGTTAGTGTAGTTCACCTCACCAACGCTCAGTGAGTGTCGATCTTACTGAAGCTTTATTCACAAGTTAATGGGATACAAGGGACTTAAGAAATGTCGACATGTCAGGATCAGTTGTGTCCCCTATCGATTAGCTGCACGCTATCTTAAGACTGAAGTAATTAAGCTAACTTGACCAACTCAATAACCGTCTCTGTCTCCTCAGCTGGAGCTGCCAAAGCTGCCCCTGCCGCAGCTGCAGAGGCTCCTGCCACGGCTGATGCCACCCCTCCACCACCACCACCTCCCTCTCCTGCTGCTCCCATCCCCACCGCCATGCCTCCAGTGCCCCCAGTGCCAGCACAAGCAGCCCAAGCCAAACCTGGTGGGTTTCAAGCTCAGCTGGCCGACCTGCAGTGGCAGATCATATCTCGCTGAACCTTCGCATAGCAGTCTTTTTTTCTATTTTAACGCAACATAAAATTATCACACATAGCAGCCTTAAAGCCCCCCCCCCTTTTTTTCAGATATTTAATATGTTTCTGAGTCATTTCCTGATAATGTTGATTAGCCACACTGATTGCCAAATATTCTTTTGACAAATTTCTTAATTTTGCGCTCAAAGTTCAAACATTTAAAGGGGACGATGACATATGACTATAGTAGAACACTGCAGTCATACGTCATCCTCCATGTTTGTGCAGGTGCACTGTCACTTTGTCTGAGCGACAAACTGATAAACATCATTGTGAGCTAGCTAGTCAACTTATCTTGTATTTTACCATAATTGTAGCATTATAGCCTTAGTTATATCTCTATCCATTAATATGCTAATGATGTTGACCGTGACACGTACGCTAGAGTAGTGTTGAGTAATTGTTATAGCTCATTTTCTATCGTGCCTTCTCTCTTAATACAGTTTCTGCTATCAAGCCCACTGCTCATGCTCCAGCAGCTGCCCCGTCGACAGCAGGAGGCAGGACAGAGAACAGGGTACAGCTCATGTTGTTGATACTGAGACATGGATGGTCCTTTCTATCCATCAACATGTCGTCTTCATTTCTAAGTTTTGTATATACAAATATTTCATAATTTATGACATGAAATATTAACCACTTCAAGGAGCTAGCATTTGTTACTATTGTGCGTTTTCTTCCTCGATCTGCAGGTGAAGATGAATCGTATGAGGTTGAGAATAGCCCAGAGGCTGAAAGAGGCTCAGAACACCTGCGCCATGCTGACCACCTTTAATGAGGTGGACATGAGGTGAGACACAGCAACACCAAAGTCAATAAATGGATCTTTTTGCACAATGTACTGTGGTCTAGATCCCAGGCTGTGGTGTGTGTGCAAGATTTGGATTGTCACTTTGAAGATGCCTCTAAGATTTATTGACTTATTTTAAGCTCACAAGTCCCCAATTTTCACTTCAGCAACATTCAGGAGATGAGAAAAATCCACAAGGATGCCTTCCTGAAGAAGCACAATATCAAGCTCGGCTTCATGTCGGCATTTGTGAAGGCTGCAGCACACGCTCTGACTGACCAGCCTGCTGTTAATGGAGGTATGCCTTCCAACTAAGACTCCTTCCAACTAAGACTCCTTCCAACTAAGAGTCCTTAGTTGGAAGGAGAACGTTTCTTCCACTGTTTTCTAGTAGAGTTTAGTAGAGTAGTGTTTTTGACCCATTCATCATTTTGGCTACGTCTGCTTAATATCTTGCCATCACAGTTTAGCTTGTAATTAATCGTGGATGTTTGCGCGCTACACGACTACGTAGCAGGCTGATATCGAAACAAAAATATTACAGGAAAGGCACAATACATATTATTATATCCCATTACAATGATCTCATGGTTAAGGTATTTTCATTCGTACTAATAGTTATTTAGTGTCTTGTAATACATTTTTCTTTTTTTCTTTTTTTATATTTCGGAGATTCCTCCGCGTACCACTAGAGGGAGCATGCATACCACTTGAGACCCAGTGATCTATAATATAACTCTATAAATAGATGTTAAATAAATTGATTTTTTTGTTTTCTCTCTTTGTCTCCAACTTCATTTTTGTATGTCTTGCCTCAGTTATTGATGATACGACCAAAGAGATTGTGTACAGGGATTATGTAGACATCAGCGTGGCTGTGGCAACTCCAAAGGTAAGATGTTATACTACTATAAAACAGATTTTTGTGTTGAATGTGCTCATGTCGTGCCCTGTGGATAAATAGGCATTTGTGACACGTATCTGATATGCATCAGCCATTCTCATGTGTTGTTTCTAAAACCTCCGTTTAGGGACTTGTTGTACCCGTGATCCGCAACGTTGAGACCATGAACTTCGCTGACATTGAGAAAACTATTAATGCACTGGGAGAAAAGGTAAAAAGCTTTTCGAGTGTTTAGACACGCTAAGTGTATTGTATCGTTTTCAATATTTTCATTGTGGTTGTCAGTCCATCCCTGGTATTTGTTTATAATTTAAAAGTAGGAACCCCTGAAACTTGAAGTGCATTGACATTGATATGTGATCTTGCCATGTGCCTCAGGCTCGTAAAAATGAGTTGGCCGTTGAGGATATGGATGGAGGTACCTTCACCATCAGCAACGGTGGAGTGTTTGGTTCCATGTTTGGGACGCCCATCATCAATCCTCCACAGTCTGCAATCCTGGGCATGCATGGCATCTTTGACAGGCCTGTGGCTCTCAATGGCAAGGTAAGGCACAAATTGTATTCCTTGGTGCAGAGTATTTACTGTTCCTGTATTTCATTTTCTTTTCTTCGCTGTCTTGTCTTATTGGTTTCTACTTCAGACCTGGGCCCTGTTCCTCATACGTTGCTTAACTAATCCAGGCTCACTTGACATCTGCCGTATCCACTTTTCTGGCTAATTTGTATCCGGCTAACTATGTTCTTCCAATGCAGATGCAGGATTGATTTAAGACCGGATTCAGATTATTGTGCACTTTATATAAGATAAGGCTGTAAAAAGAAAAAAGTTTTGTGTTGTATTTATGTTATCATTTTCATACATGCAATTACATAAAGCTCTCATTTAATCACATATACCTTTGCTTGAGCAGGAAGTTTGACAAAAACATTAAAAAATCTTTTCAGTGCACTTTTCATATTGTACAACACACAGCTGTTTGTCAAACTTCTCAGCATCACAACTATGTATAAAAATGTGCCACTGGATAAAAAACGCAGCGCTATGTAAATTGTGCTTGTTACTGTTGATACATTGAGCTGACAGGTAAAGTTTGCAGTGTGGCTCTAATTAGTTCGTCAGGTGAATAATACCATCTTGGCTAACTGTATATCTCAACAATAAAGTTGTCTAAGTAAGCAAAAGGATCTCTACGATCTTTCAAATAGAAGTGATGATGTTTTTTTGTAGGCCAACCCGGAAGTTAGTTCCGCCATGCATTCCTTTGCCAAAACTCTAATGGTTTTTCCCCATTGGGTTCCGGATTGATGCAGAAAATAATCTCTGTAACAAACAAAGGTGTATGATATTCACTCGTTTTGTTCAATAAGATAATCTTCACAAATGAGCACCGCTTTTAAGATTTTTGAAGCATAAATGCAATCCATATAACTTTTTTGAGGCACATAAAAGCTTAAAAAGTGGCATATTTACTGATGTATTTTATTTTGTAGAACAAAATGTGCCACATCTCTTAAGCTTGTGTTAACCACAGACATTATTCCATGGATCTAACCAAAACCCAATGGGAAAAATCTAGTTTCGGCAAAGGAACCCATGGCTAACACACTTCTGGGTTTTAAGACTCAAAACTGGGGCACTCTATTGCAGTCACTTCTAAATGCTTGTTATAATATAATATAATTCTTATAATAGCTCCTGGAAATATAGACACCTCTCCAAGGAACAGAAACTGAAAATGTGGTAGGATCAAATGTTATAAAATCAAGCTAACTTTCTGCTAACGTTCTAATCCAGCTGACTGAGTTATCAACGTATGAAAAATGGGGACCTGGGTCAAATTCTCTTTGTGAAAACAATTGCTTAGTTCTTAACCTGGTTAGAGTACCAGTTGGATGGTGTTTGTCATGTACTGTAGAATAATTTTTCTGTCAGTGTCAATATGTTTACCAACTTTGTAAATAAAATAAAAAATGTTTTGCTTTTTCAGGTTGAGATCCGGCCCATGATGTACGTGGCACTGACGTACGATCACCGACTCGTTGACGGCAGAGAGGCAGTCACCTTCCTGCGCAAGATCAAAGCAGTGGTAGAAGACCCACGAGTCCTGCTTTTGGACATGTGATCCCCCTTTCACTTCTATGCCCACCTGCATATAATGAATCATCCTTGAAAAAAAAAAAAACGCACAAGAAATGCCTTTAAAGCCATTGTCCTCCATAATGTGTTTGACTGCACAAGATTGCAGGTGGATATTTAGGATGGTCTCCAATATTTTATGACTTGACTAAAGGGCGTTGTGAAAAGAGAATATGACATGATGAATATATTAGCCTAAGAGCAGGCTTAAACTGTGCTGTGGTTAAACTGACCAAAGCATAACAATTTTATACTTGTCAACATCTGATGCTTTCTCTTAATTGCATTATTGGATTTGACAGTCAGTTTAGTCAAACCATCAAAAAAATGTGTTCTCTCTGTATGTATTGTCTTGTAACAAATGAAACACATTTTAAACCCTCGTTATACAATGCACCTCTTATGACAAGAACTAGAACCTCTAATTGCCATATATACAAAGTGCGAACATGTAGCTAGCTAGTCATGTAAAGATCCATGTGCTGCTCATATGAAGTAGTAGAGTGGTTATGTTGTATTGGTGACATAACAATCAAGGCTCTTGTGCAGGACTTATAATTCAGCCTACTGCTTTAAAGTCCATGTTGGGAGCAGAGTGCACCTTTTAATGAGCAGCGTTTGGCATCAGCACGGCCATATTACTAGATCAGTAGTCATTCTCATCCTGTCTATCTTTCCCTCATCCCCCTTTATAAGGTGTCTAATGAATGTCATGATGTCAGTTCTCAGTGTTGATCAAAATGTGGTATGGCTTTTAGTCGAAAGAACACACTTCCTCTTAGATTAATTCAATGTTTATAAGTTAAAACCAGACACGACTCTCCTCCAATTTCGTTTTTTGTTTAATATAATACATAAATGACTACACGGCAACATTAAATGTTGCGAGTAGTCTTTGAGATGCACAATTTGCCAGCATGTTTCACTCGTGAGATCTTCAATGCCTGGCGAACAGATCTTTGTGCTATATACAATACTTGTATCTATTTAAAGAAAACATCTCAAACATTAAACATCTTAGAGTTTTATGTACTGAAACAAGTATTGAGGGTTTCTTTTTGAGCTTTGCGTACACATATTGGCTATTGGCTTGGTATTTTCAATTTCTGGGAAATCCTTTATTGATGGTCTGTGCAGTATTAAGCTGTATTAAGCTGCTAAATGTTACATTTACCTTGACCGGTATCTATGAGGCATCAATACCGTCCTCCCTCTGAAAAGTGCTGCAAATAGGTTGCAAGCAGAAATTTAGATCAAGCCAGGGAAAGTCTGAATGGTTGATCTTGCCTGAACCATTTTATCCCATGCCAAACCTATTTTGCTTCTGAATTCTCTGCTGGACCACTTGCAGACCAAATCTGTGCCAAATATGGATCTTCAAAGCCTTGTTAGCTAGCCTACTGCTCGGCTCTTGAGAAGCTCGACCATAATGGGATCATCTCTGACAAAGTCTTAAGGGTTGCTTTGCCCTTCCTCCCACTTCACAAACATTGGCTCAAGTGTGTGCAGCTGTGTATGATTCCTCTTCAATATTTCTGTTTACTTTAATAATCACAGGACAATAGCTACTAATGTAAGTCTTTGTGTCTCTGCCAGCACCTACACAAATGTCTGAACAACGCTATTTGGAAGAAAAACACAGAATTCATTATGAAAGCACAGAAAAAGCATCCAAGCAAACATTGGATTATCATGAGAATACTGGAGGTCCTAATGGGCCTGAATACAGGGAACATAATACAAGGGTTCCTTTAATTTAATTATTTACTTTTATTACCTCTTAAGATTCCATTAGCGCTTTTGAGATCATGGTAATTGGTGCCGTGTACCACTGGGTGCATAGATATCTGAGGGGGTGGGTTGGTTGCTTTGTTCCATCTTTAAAATTTGGCCAAATTTGTGAATTTCCAATTGGACAGCTCAATAAGATGTGGGTTTTAAGTCTTTGTGTCCATTCAGATGAAAGATGGGCCATTAAAAATTGGCAGCTAGCTGTTTGTTTTCATTAAGCCACATCAGAGGGATAATTTACCTAAATTATTCTGTTATTTTTTCCGATCTTTCAAATAAGCTAATTACATCAATATCCTTGGATAAAGAATTATCTTTTCTATTGCAATTGCATAGGTGGATTTAGACTCTAGGGTTTAGTATATGGGAAAAACCTGACTCTGACATTGCTTTCGACACAAGGTCACTGTTACTTGAAAACTTGAATACACCCCAGAAATCTTTTAAGTATGAAAAGGCTTAAAACATAATTTTACATTGGTAGAATGTTTTAAATTTAGTTAACAAGAACCTCTTCTATGCACATAAAAATGTGTTTCATGGCTAATCATCTTCTGACATTAGATGTCCTCAGAAACACCTCATCTTGGTTTCTAGAGCATTTGATCCAGGTAATGCACTTTCATTTTTATTTTTTAATGTCATCTGTAAACATCTTCCATGGATGGATATCCAGAGCCAAATGATAATTTTTAGGGGAGGAAAATCCTTTGAAACAAAACCCTTACAAGGCTGTCCAACGGCAAATGGACCAAATCAATAGGCTGGGAGCACTAAGTGGTGATGTTTTTGCATTATTTTAGTTGAAAACACAGCTGTCAGATCAAACATGGGCAGGATAGTATAAAAATATTTTTTTGTTAAATACATGTGGTTGTGTATATGTGTGTGTGTGTGTGTGTGTGTGTGTGTATACACACATACACATTCATACAGTACCACAAAAAAGTTTAAAAAAAAACAAATGTTTC
The DNA here is from genome assembly GCA_900302305.1 of Polymixia japonica. Lineage (NCBI taxonomy): Eukaryota > Metazoa > Chordata > Actinopteri > Polymixiiformes > Polymixiidae > Polymixia > Polymixia japonica. Next base: position 9,750 of record OMKK01006713.1, on the reverse strand, counting down.
ATATTTTAGATTCTTCAAAGTAGCTATCGTTTGCCTTGATGACGGCTTTGCTCACTATTGGCATAAACTTAACCAGCTTCATGAGGTAGTCCCCTGGAATGGTTTTCAATTAACAGGTGTGCCTTGTCAAAACTTAATTAGTGGAATTCCTTGCCTTCTTCTGTGCTGAGGTAGTGTCGCTATACACTAAATAACCCTATTCCACTACTGTAGTAATCATATTATGGCAAGAACCGCTCACCTAAGTAAAGAGAAACGACAGTCCATCATTACTTTAAGACGCGAAGGTCAGTCAATCTGGGAAATTTCAAGCATTTTGAATGTATATTTACCAGTCAAACGTTTGGACACACTTTCTCATTCAAGTGAATGGGAAGGTCTGTCCAAACTTTAGACTGGTACTGTATAAAGCGGAACAACAGTGGAAATTAGCTGAAAGTTTGACCTATTAGAATTGGGAACAAAAGGATACGCTGTCAAAGCCAAGAGAATACAAGCTTGAATCTACTTAGACGCTAGTTAAAACCAGGTATTTTTGCAGCTCTTAATGTGCCAGGTAGCTTCTTTTGGACCTGATCAAAGAATGTCACCTTTGATGTTTGAACCCTTAATAGTTTTAGGAAGTTGATGTTACTACGTACATCAGCTAACTTTGAGGGCAAAATGTCTTGGTTACAAGAACACCACACGATACGACTATAATGCCTTGTTGTACCACCGGAAACATCTAACGTAAATAGCTTTCCCTGTATTGTATCACACCTTGAGACACAATTCATCAAAACACGTGTAAAAAAAAAAACAACAACAACAACAACAACAAAAAAGCCAAACCTCTGTGCAGGCCCTGCATAAGCAATGGTGCACATGCATATTCACAACTGTTTGTTCCTTTACAGGCCATTTCACAAAAAGCGAACCAATGTGGAAACTACCTTGCATCTGGCCCTATTCTTTCTGTCCTCTCAGTCCTTTGATATGGAGGCTAGCTCTCCTTTTCTTCCTCCTCTCGTTCTGTTGTCATACCAGAAGATTAATTTTGGATGGAGAGAATGGGCCATGGGCCTGACCATGGGCCCAGCTGGCAGAGCTGATGCGGGTGCAGCTGTCTAGGGTTAGAGGTTAAACTAATCACAATGAACAGAATTGGGCTGAACCAAGAGATACAGTAGAAGGAAAAGGAAGGGTGGAGCCTCCCATGTTACAAGACCGTTTTTAGGATACAGCTCTGATTGGTGCGTGATCTCAGGCGTGTGATATCTCTTTTCCTCTTTGGCTTAAAGTCCCAGTTGAGTCATTGGTTCTTCCTGTTTTTTTTTAGAAAAAAACTGGAGGGTTTTATTGGACATGGGCGGTAACTTTACAGCTGTCTGTCTAGGCTAGCCACTTCAGAGCATGAAACGTCGTACACCATGTCAAGTTATGGGAAGTTTGTGGCTCTGCTGAGAAAATTAAATTGTCTGCCCAAAATACCCATAAATGACTTAAATGGACATTTGATTTGATTCTTTGTGGGAAGCCATTGTGCAGCACCGGGATGCGTGCATCAGCTCAAAAACATCAACATCATTCATGTGGGCCTTTAAGGAAGGCCTGGCACTCATAGCAGCATATACCTTTTCAGGTGAATTATGTGACTGTATTGTTTTTACACTGAACTGATAAGAATGCTAAAGTATGTCATTGAGTGAAGGAACAAAGGGAAGTGCTACTTGAGTCCAACACGAGGAACAACGGGCCAAATTGATGAAATACCATATTTCCTGTAGTGCCCAATGTAATACAAACCATTGTATGCAAGCAGCAAGATTGACGAGTGCATTGGCATTCAGATCTTGTCTATCATCCTCATTCCTGATGTCAGGGCTGTTGAATGTCTCGATACCTATGACTGCTCTGCAAATTGACTGAAAGATCAAAGAGAAAATTGGCTAGGCAGTATATACAGCTGCAATAATACAGGGAATTCTATGAACTTACTCTTCAAAGCATTTTCATTACGCTGTATTTCAGCAGCTGGTTTCAGTTTGACTTATTGGAAAATGTGTTTGTACAGTACGTATCTGGGCAGATGAACAATGAAAGACCATGGGTGCTCCACAAGATCATTTAGAAAAACAATATCTTGTTCATTTTCTTAATTTGTTTATATCTTAATTGGGGGCACACGGGGCATGTCCACATCTAAATCTTTTTCAACTCAAAGCTTCTTTCATTGCTCATGCTTTCTCATCAAACAGGTCATTTTAAGGAAAGTTACTCTGATTTTTGCATGGTCTAATGATAATATAACAATGACTGCAGTAGTGTAAATATCGTGCCATACACCGGTTGAGAGGCTGATCTGTAGTCTACGGTGTCCATGCAGCCCAGAGGTATGTTAGCTGCCTACAAAGCAAAACATTATTTTCTCAGACCGCCATTCACACATTTCCAAATATATGAACATTGTAGTCATTTTTGTACACTAGCTTTTGTTGTAATCATCAATGTGCAGATTTGAATGTATTATTTGAGACTTGAATGTATGAAGAGCAATTATATGATGTTATCAGAGCAGTTTAGTTAAAATGTTAGCAAAAGGTAGAGCTGGCTTTGTGCCTTCTTTATCTGGGGCCTGCGAAGAAGTCCACAATGTTTTCTTTTTACGCTACAAAGGATTTCTATGACAACGTATCCAGATCATCTGGTTCAAATACCATTTGGAAACATTTACAATTCTTTCTTTAAAATCTTTATGAATTCCAATGGAACAAAATGGAATCATGATTCCTTTATAATATCTGCTAACATGTTTTCCCGAGGTCATGAGTTGAATGACTTAAATTGAAATTCACTCTCTGGAAAAACAATACTCTTCCCTGCGTTAAAACTGTCTGGCAGGATGATGTCCCTGCTTTCCTGACTCTTGACCTGTAACATCTGGAGGGCTAGGGAGGGTTTCTTGGTCCTGGTGAAGGAACCCATAACCCCCCCCCTGTACTGAACATCCAGAGAAGAATGGTCCTGGCAAACTGCTGCCAGTAGCTCTAAAAAGGCCTCATTCACCACCAGCATCATCTACACTCCCTCACACACATCTGCAGCGTAAAAGTCACATTGCGGACAGACATGAATGTAAATATACAACATATGTTTTACACATACAAGCCTTTACCTGCAGTTACAGACACAGATGAACTGTAGTCTGTTTACATTCTTCAGTGAAAATAGTTTTGGTCCACTTACAGAAATATCTTCTGATATCTTCCAGAGCTGATTTCATCTGTAGTTTGTTTACATTCTTCAGTGAAAATAGTTTTGGTGCACTTACAGAAATATCTTCTGATATCTTCCAGAGCTGATTTCATGTTGTTTTTAAACTGTTCTGAGCAGTGTCAAAGCACCAACATGCGTTAAAAGGTTATGGGACAGCTAAATAAAATATACACACATAGATTGAACTTAACTTCAACTGTGTTGAATCTATCGTAGATTGCAACAGACGTCAGACCGCTATAACCTGATGAAAATGTAAAATCTTTTTACAAACACACACCTGACAACACAGTACAGTCCATCAACCGCTTCTGAAAAAGACAGGGTGCAGTAAAAATTCAATATTTCACTGTAGGATTAATGCTGACTCCATACCTTGGGTTATTAACCCAACACCGGCAGTCAGAACTACATAAGATCACGCCACACATGCCCACTCAAGAAACCTAAAGGTTGTTGTCGGGTTCCCTGTGCAGACCTTGGAGGCTCTCTGTGTATTACATTACATTATTACATGTTATTATTATTATATTATATTATTATATAAAAAGCACATTATATTATCTGTATTACATTAACGGGCTGCCACCATGCCCACACACTACCACGCATCACTTACTAGACTTAGGGAGGTGTAATGCTCACGGCTCACCTTGAGGGCCCTGAGGCTGTCGTTGTCGGCCAGGCTTCATTATTGTCTATGCGGTTGTTGTTGTGTCGGAGTGCCTCGCCCAGCGCCTGGGCCCCGACGCTGCCAAAACCGTTCGGCGACAGGCCCCGGCTGCTCCAGAGTCACGTTCACCCGGAGGCCACGAGGACGGAGATTAAGACAGAGAGAAGGGAAATAGGAAGGCGAATGCGGCTGATGAAATGAAAGACTTTCACACGCTGAAGTATAGTCGATGATAATCTATTCTACATTCTAGAACTATATTCTTTTTTTTTGGCTACATTATTTGATATATTTTTGGCAGTGGCTGTGAGATTTTTAACACAGATTCGTAACCGCCTTTACCTGGCATCTGTCCTCACAGAACCTGTTGTGACTGGGGTGTAGCTCCTCCTGTACCACATAGTTACTCTGTTAGAGAGGAAAGGAAGTACAGTTGGATCCAAATTTAATGTAGATTTAGATCTCAGTCACTGATTTCATTAGTTACCCAGATAATGGGAGGAGGAATTAAAGGTAATTAGGTACCCAGATAAGGTAGGAGCTCAACTGTTTCAGAGTGTTCAGTCTTGGTGGTGGTCAGAGTAATTAAAACAACTGGCATACAGATCAGTCAATACTTGGTAATACTTGGATTCATGTGTTGGCCTTGTATCTGCAAGTCTATGTTCTGTTCTTAACTCAAAAGTTAAATTAATTCAGCATACAATGTATGCTGTCATACAAAAAGCATTAGTGTCTTCACAATAAATTCTAATGATTAAATCACAGAAATAAGACAACACACATCAACACACATACTGACAGTGGAACTACAAAGGAAGCGAGCTGTATCTATCATTTACTTTACTGCAATTATAAATACCATGCAGACCTTGGTGGTGGTGCAGAATCCGTTCTTTCTATGGTCCAAGGATTATGGCCTGCTGCAAAACGTATAGTTCTCCATAATGTCCACTAGATGGCGATATTAGCTGTAAACATGAAATCGTAGTGCACCAAGGTGTACTGTGGTCGGAAGCATAGTCTATACCAGAGTTCTTTCCTTGTGTTTGATTGCCTATTTTCACTTTAACTACAAAGGTTTTATTTTATCTAAAACAAAAATATATTTAGTTTTAATATATACTGTATATATTTTTTTTATATTGCTGTCCACGTTAGGTGTTACCCTGTGCACCTTGACAGGACTGTTCTGAATCAACACGGAGAAGTACTGCTTTTCACTTCCCCTCTAGAAGCTGCTAGACGCCTTATACTACACGTACACGTCTGGTCTTTACAAAGCCACTTTCACCACATACGATCGGCAGACGACTAAAGAACTGACAGAAACCTTTGTTGTTGTTTGCCTGTGCCTCCCTGTTCCTGTGTACAGTATGTGAGACACGAGAAAATTACATTTCCCAAGGTAGTGGCGCTTCAACCTACACAGATGATATCATAGGTTAAAAAAAAAAAAAACTGAAAAAAAACAATAAAGTTAAATGCACCTTTTGTGGTACTGAGCCAGAAGCGATTGAGAGGTTTGTTTATAACAACTAGACATTCTATAACAATTATACCTAAAGACATTATCGCTCAATTTGAATGTAACAATAAACCCTTGGGTTACATGACGAATCGTGTAATTATAATTGGTAAATGTCACATACATAAGGCAGGATTTTCCAAGTCCTTCCCGAACCTTAATATTTTCTTGTAATATATAGCCTAATATATCTTCAGCTTGTACATAGATACACTAAACCTTACGACAAACAAAAAATGTGAATGCATACTGTCTTACTTTAAAGAATTATTTTCTGTAGCCCCTGATTAAGATATATTCAAATTTACTGATGTTATTGTTTATTGTGTTTAAATACCTTTTTTTCTTTATTTTTAATTTAAAAATTTTATTTTTATATTTCACTTAATTAATATTTACCTTTTTTCACATATTGCAAACTTGAATACTGCAAGGGTTTTCTGTGTTGAGCTGAATGTATATGCATATGTTCATATATTGTT
>OMKK01006712.1:14456-24953 GCA_900302305.1 Polymixia japonica | reverse complement strand
TTGTTGGAGAGAGAGTAGGCATGCATGTGGGAGGATTTGTGGTGTCTAAAGTATGTGTGTTGGTGTGAGTACAAAAATGTGTGTTTACAGTACGTGGATGTCTTTGTGTGCGAGAGCGAGCGAGGGAGAAAGAGAGAAATGGAAAGATTGCGCAAGTTAATATGTTTAATTCTAAAATGCTAAAAATAACTCAGCGGAGAGTGGTGTGTGACACATGGATGGCACGTAGACATGCCTCTCTGACTGTTTACCCTTCGATCATAGGCCACTGAGTCACTTCCAGGGGCCGGAGCCTGAGACTGTGACTCACTGCCTTGTCACAAGGCAAAGCGGTTGCATGCTGAGGCAGGAGCACATCCAGGAGAACGCAGTCATCGAGGAACGATTTCCTCTCACTCTCCTCTCCTCTTCATCTCTGTGACTCATTCTGGCTTCGGTTCGCCCCTTGCTTCCCTTCACACACAGTACCCTTCCCTCTCTTCCGCGATGGCTTTGTAAATGACCTCAGTTTAATGAAGTACAGACTTGGAGGTTAGAACGAACCGCATCGACGAGGAACCTCCCTTTCCAGTTAGTGCTTAAAACCACCCCAAAGTGGAGTAACTGCACCATTCACATTTCTGCGAGAATCAAAGACATACGTTGCAATTCAGAGATGTATCTGTAAATTCTTTGGCAGCTGCATGGTAAGATGAGTAAACATGACTCACTTAAAAAAAAAAACCCTCTCTGGATTTCATGAAAGATGAGATTTAAATGCCATTATGTGCGATCCTATCAGGAAAAAAAAGACCGATTGCAACCTGAGGCTGGTTTTCAGGGAATGTATCCCACGGTAAAACACAAGGGACCAAAGATTAGTGTAGCATGCTCAGAGTCATACTATGAATCTTTGCAACTTTACATATATTGATTCCTCATTGGCTATGAGGATGTTTCATCCAGTAGTAAATGTGGGGTATTTTTACCTCACTGTCCCTGTTGCATTTCTTTTGTGTAGAGAAAATGAATGGCACTGCACTATCCAACACATTCTAGTACCATACTGACATCTAGTGTAGAATCTGGAACATTGAAAATATTTTCATTCATAATCTGTTTGCCTTATCTCCCAGAAGAAAAAGCTGTACAGTCATTGATAAATCAACTCTGACTTGTCTTCTGAAAAAAAGCGACAGAACAACAACACATTCTGAGAAAGTAATTCAGGTCATTAGAGTCTATTGACTTGTGATAAGGCTGCACTTTTAGATGTCAAATTCTCAAACTCGCTCACGTGTCAGACAACAAACAGAACAAGTCTTATTTCAAATAGGTGCGTCTCTTGCATGTCACAGAGGCAAACATAAGAACACACGAGCCGTATTCCAACCTCTAATCTCTATAACACCACAGAATCAGAACCAGGGTAACACAGCAAGGATTATTCTAGCCTCAAGATGACTGTATAACATCACAAGGGCTCCCTAACATATGGCTTCATAATATTGTGAAGAGGTTCCATGGTAACGGAGAAGGGTTTGGCTCAGTACTTGGCTCCCCTGCCATAGCTGTGTGCCTCTGCTAAACTCTGGTATGCAACAATTACTCAAGCACGTAAAACCTCTCCGGGGTCAAATCTCACAAGCTTGATGAGTAGTTACAGGAAGACTTTCCCTACACACTGGACTTCTTATTAGCTAGCATGTGAAACTTCTCTGCACCCTAATTAAGAATGCAATGGCGCAAAAAGCTGATTGGTGTTTATTGTTGGATAATAAATGCATATTAAAATGATTATTAATCCTGGATTGTCCTGGTTTAGCTAGGCGTCCTTCTGCTTAATCTACTACTGCTCCCAGGAATGGATGTAAAATGTAACAAGACAGACCCTCTGATTATATTTGGTTAACATGTGCATTTTATTCTTGTAGTAAATTTCACCAACTGCTTCTGGGTGGGCCTAAATGATTGCCCATGGGCGTGGAATGGACAACTCAACATTTTTTAATTTGTGATGTGTAAACCATATTTGCAAAACTGAACACAAATACGTCATCTAATTTTCACAAATGCGTTGTAACGTTTTTGTTAAATATTTCATAATTTAATAGTGAAACTGATATATCAATAGCTCCAGAATCAATAGTCTCAGAATTGAATAGCAAAAGAGTCTCAACTGTGATTGGTGGAAAGAAAGGGGAGTACGCTACGTCAGCCTGATAAGCGGAAACCATACTGTCTTTGGTCAAGCCGGCCAGTGGTAGCCAGAGTAAGACTAGAAAAAAGGGATTTTGCCTTCGAAACAAAATGCTAAGATTTGGCAAGTGTTAAAAAAACGAGTTATATTTTAGGGTATAACAAGAAATCTACAGAAAAATACCCACTTTAATCGTTGGATTAAAAACGGCGTGAAACTTTAAAATATATACTAAATAGGTTTGATTGTATTTGAGGTGCTTGGTATTTCCCAATTAAAGCGTGCAATATGGACAGGTTAATTTAAGAATAATCAGTTTAGTAAAAAAAAATCATAGAAGCCATAGAATGTGTGCTCCGGTAGCCAGTGTAAGGGGAGATAGAAAGCATATGTCCTGTGCCTGTAATAAAATAGGGCTGCAGAAAATACACACACAATACCAGACAATTTGCCCATAGAAGTGGCACACGTCTGGCAACTGAATCATCTTTTAAGTGATTTATTGTGCAAAGTATGTGTGGAAAGAGGCATTTTACTCTAAAATCGGTTCACACGTTCCATTGCTCTGATTGGTTGTAGGTCATTTGATAACGCCCATTGGAAATCGAAAATGAACTGAGTGGTTCCAGACTAATTCGCATTTGCGAATTGGTTTGTTGATGTCAGACTAATATGTGTATTTACAACAACAAGCTATAGTTCAAAACAAGCTTGATTTTTTCCCCCTCCCGATGTAGAGATGGTCGGGTATTGTTGTAGAGATAACATTTCACTACATCTTCGTACAGCACACAGGACCACACAGACATAGTTATTTTAGTATTTAAGTTAGCATAAAATAACAGTATATAATTAGTAATTATAATAACAATTTTGCACATACATGTTTTAAATGGTGGCTTACTGGTGGTGGCTTGCTTGAATAACTGTGACACTGGTTAAAGTGGCTGTTAAAGGCTGTTTTAGACATCCCTCTAACTTATCTGGCATAAGTGTAGTGATTGTCTTTCTGATTTTTTAACATTATATGCTGCAAACTTTTTTGAGGAACTATTGTATTTTTTATTTACAACAGATTTCCCCTTGAAGTCCTTCTCGTAGTCTATATTTAACGTTGGTAAAAAAAACTTGCAACATATGTTCGTCATGAAGGGTTTTACTTTGAAATTGCTTTTACCGGAAGTGTCTTCTGCTAGCACGCTGGCTGTAACCGCGGCTATACACACAGGTCTATGAACTGTCAGGTTAGATAGCTGCTGTGGCTAATCAAAATATATGAAAAAAACAATACATTTTGCCTTCGCCTACTAAAACGAATACAGTTTTCAAGTATGTCTGCAAGGAATCCGGGAATGAATCTCGGTAAGATTAGCATCCCCCCTTTTAATTTTTGGATATTCTCATTTTTTAGGATATTCTCCTGTTGCTTTAACTTATCACAATACGTATAGGAGAAAATTAGCCATGAATTTTGCTTTTTGTTTGCATATATCGTAACACTGCAGTGTTCTTATATAAACAGGTATTGAAGGCAGCACAGTCCGCTTCCTGACAGACAGTTGGTTAATATGTAGCTGATCAGATGACTGATCTCTGCTTTACGAAAAGGGCCACAGTTGTAGCTCTATGAATCATGCTGTAACAACAGACAGTTAGCTTGCATGTCGCCTAATATGTGAGTATCCAGTTCAAGACCTGACATGACATGACTAAACTCATGACTGTGTTTAATTCAAAACACATGACAACCTCACCCTTGCCTGGTCATGTGATTAGTTAGTAGATAAACAATTCAGTCCTGGCATGAGCAAGCAAACTTCTGGGGTCTGTCCAAGTGAAAGTTCAATATGTAAAGCAATATGTAATGATATCATCCTTGTACTACTAATGTAAGGTTTGTCAGTCCCAAGCTACTTTATGGATTTAAACTAGGAATGCAATCAGAATTAAATTGCTTTTTAGAATATTGACATGAGGGAAGTTGTTGAACCAGGCCCTAAATAGACACAAAGTGAAAGTCCTCTGATGAACCTCTGATGTTTTTTTCTGTCAGATCTGGAATGGGTGTCCAAAGTGAGAGTCAACACCCAGGCTGTTCTGAAGAGAGCCCAACAGATTCAAGCATGTAAGCTGCCTAAGAAGCAATGGCAGGTAAGATGGTTTGATTTGGCTTGTATCCATTATGTTCCATGAAGATACGATATGACACATTATTAAACTTGGACAGAATAATGTTGGGATGTGCTATGTTACCATTTATTTTCAGGAAAAAAGTTGGTTTTGCAGTTGGATTTGCAGGGAATGACCTAATTTGACTTAATTTGACAGTTAATAGATGATGATAATAGATTTCACTACATAATATGATAATTGATATGGTAATTGCTCAGATAAAAGGTTTTTGCAGTCACATCACCTTGTATCCTCTTGCCTCTAGGCTGCTTGGTTGCTGAAAGCAGTCACATGTATCGACCTGACTACACTTGCTGGAGATGATACACCCTCCAATGTCCATCGTTTGTGCCTAAAAGCCACACAGCCTGTCCAGTATGACCTCCTCAAGAGCATGGATATGCACAACAAAGGTGTGCTTCCTCATCATAGCTAGTATCATGCACCAGAGACATATTGAGTTTTAAGCAATAATGGCCAAAACACACTGGAAGCATCAGAATGTCAAATTTAAGTACGAGTGAAGTTCTGTAATGAGGCTTCAAATCTCCTGCCTCCAGTGCGCCTGATCATGTGCGTCATATTATCGCTTTCAGGGCATTTGAAGCTTGATGTTCATAGAATCATCAAATATAGGGGGTTTGCGTTATTTTTGTTTTACTTAATTATTGACAATATGATAATATTTTAGGTTAGTGTTTCTTTAAAAAACAAAAGCCAGCAAGATAAACAATAAAATCCCACACATGGATTAAAAATAAAATCACAGGTGACTAAAATGGGAAAGTTTAATGGAAATGAAAAGGGTAAAGGTCTTCAGCCTAGACTTTGGAATGGTGAGGCAGACCCAAGAGGCAACCAACCTCTAGAGGGTGACACACACTTCCGTTCTGTTCTCTCTGTCTCCAGGTGTGACCACTGGTGCAGTGTGTGTGTATCCCTCTCGTGTGGCAGACGCTGCCAAATCACTTAAAGCAGCCAATTCATGCTTACCCATTGCCTCAGGTAAGTGCCTTTGTTAAACCAAATGAAATCTACAGCGATCCACTATTCCTAGATAAATGTGTGTGTGTGTGTGTGTGTGTGTGTGTGCATGTCTGCGTGCATGTGTGCATGCAGAGCAATAGAAAAGAAAAGTTTGGAATTAAAAAATGGTGACAGTTTTCTTATTGCTCATTGTTTTTCTCACGGTAATTGTTATTGTCACTGCTCTGTCTTCCAGTGGCCACTGGTTTCCCGGCAGGCCAGACACCATTTAAGACCCGTTTGGAGGAGGTTCGCATGGCAGTAGAGGATGGTGCCACAGAGATTGACATAGTTATCAACAGAAAACTGGCCCTCACAGGACAATGGCAAGGTGTGGTTAGTTTATAGGACTTGCAAATGATTGCGATTAATGTTCTCATCAAAAATCACTCTGACGATGCCCTAGAATTGCAACTGAAATGTTACTGAAATGTCAGGGGGCGGCGCGGCTCAGGAGGTAGAGCGGGTCGTCTAGTAATCAGAAGGTTCCTGGTTCGATCCCCGGCTCCTCCAGAGAGCGTGTCGAAGTGTCCTTGAGCAAGACACTGAACCCCCTAACCGCTCCTGGTCAGCAGGTTTGCATGGCAGCCATCAGTTGTATGAACGTGTGGGTGAATGTGAGGCATGTGTTGTAAAGCGCTTTGAGTGGTCGCAGTCCATTTACCATTTACCTTGCTACTAGATGATTATCTTGATATTAAAAATTTCAAACAACTTGGCTGATAAGGTGTGTAAGGCCTAAATTAATTCTGTTTTTGTTTAGATCCAGTTGCACTTTAAAAATCTGACAGGTACTGCCTCCAGTGGGAGAGACGTACTAGATCAAGACGCTGCGTTTTGATGTTGTCTAAGCTCCTTTGTGAGGGTGTTTTGTGCCTCCCTCCACAGCCATGTACGACGAGATCCGTCAGTTTAGAGAGGCCTGCGGGGACGCCCACATGAAGACCATCCTGGCTATTGGAGAGCTGGGAACCTTCACCAATGTCTACAAAGCTAGCCTGGTGTCTATGATGGCTGGTCAGTTGTCCCTCTGCACTGTCCTTCAATGCTAGTGTCCCCTGTTTTGGAAAGTATTCAGAATGCACGTGAAAGTGTAGCGTATTACTGGCCTTATTGTAATTTTAAACCAAAAGTATTCAGTTAGACGCGTCACTGTCACAGCCTTTGGAAATGGGACAGAGGACATCCATCCCATCTCTAAAACCCACAGTTTCTTATTTTAATAGTGAGATTTAATAGAGCGTAATTAGCACACTGAACGGTGTAGTTTTGAGTGTTTTCCAGCTTGTGGCGCTGTTGCCTAGTTTTTTTCCCTTTGCCTTTTAGAAAAGCGTCTAACCTGATGAATAGGCGCTCTCCCTCTCATACGCACGCACGCACACACACACACACAGTACGCCTAACTAGCCATCACATAATAAGCCGATTACAGAACCAAATTGTCAGGGGCGCTGATAGAGATCATTATTAAAATGCATTGCTTTTGTCGTCACACTCGCTCCTTAATCTCCCCTTGTTCCTATGAATTGCGTATGAGATTCCTGAAATTGAATGATAATTTCACCTATTAATCTCCGATGCAGGCTATTTTACTCTGCTATTCCCCGGCAGTATCCCCCTGTCCATGCAAATGAATAGAGCTTCATTACCGCCACCCGCGTTTAATAACCGTTATCCATTATCTGGTAATTAAGACTCCCCATAACGAATCTTAAGGATTATACCAGTTTGAGGAAGAGAGGGAGAGAGAGTGGAAAAATACATAGAACATGTCTTTAATGAACTGGAAAATGTTCGTCTTGTTCTGTTCGGTAATGAACAGCCATTATACACCAGGGAGGCAGAAGGGGACGATTTTTTTTTTTTACTACCAGTCCACAGTTTGTGGTTAATCTATTAAGAGAGCGTCATTTCATCTTCTATTTTTATCAGGAAAGCTGATAAAACATAATTGCCTCTGAAAGAAGGGGAGAAAAAATGAAGGCTTTTATTGATGAGCAGGCGCCCGCCCTCTGTTAGCCATCACAGTAGCATATGTTCTTGTCCTGCCACCCCAGACTCTCAGAGTAATGACTTGTCTATCCCAGCCAAGCTGTCTAAAAGACTGCATCAGGGACTGCCTGGACTCTGTACCAGGACCCGCAGACCAAAGTATTCTCAGTTGTTGGTGTCTCTCCTGTCCTATTTTGGTAGATCATCTCAGGTTGAAATCTTCCCACAATGGTTTGAATCTGGAAAAGCTGAACAGAACATCTTATCTAGAGATGGAATGATTAACGCAGCATGCAACTTATTATACTGTGCGTTCAATGTGGAGGTGTGTTGAGGACTAGATGTCACCTTTTTAAACCTGACAGGGTCAGACTTCATCAAGACTTCCACAGGGAAGGAGTCTGTCAATGCTACATACCCCGTTGCCATAGTGATGGTGAGGGCCATCCGTGACTACTTCCTGCGTACAGGCCACAAGGTATAGTATAGTGTGTCTCTGACTCATGCACGTTGGGCCTCAGCCTTTGCAGGAACAAATTATTTTCTGGTTAATGAGGAGAAACCGTACCCCCTGCCATTATACAGATGGACCACATACTGTAAATCAATCATATGGAACTGTCACTTATTTTTTGACCTAGTTATATGTTCTCATCTCTTCTAGTTTTTATTTTCTGATTCATTGGTTCCATTTCATATCCAGCTTTTCAATGAGAAGACTAAGCTTTTTAGGAGGAAGGAATTTAAAGGGCACAAAAATTATTTGAGTTTCAGCTCAATTCCAGAATGGGACAAATGTCAAATATGACAACCAAACAATACGGTTATTTAGTGGTTTCTTACATGGTAATAAAATGAAGCATAGTCCCCCGAGGTGGCGTGACCTTAATGATATTAGGCCTGGAGTGTGTGTGAAGCCTTTGTTCCCTTTGTCCCGCTGAAAGAGTTGCGTGTCCCTCTCTAGGTGGGCTTTAAGCCAGCAGGGGGGATCCGTACAGCCAAGGAGTCCCTGGTGTGGCTCACCCTGATGAAGGAGGAGCTGGGTGACGAGTGGCTCAGCCCCCATCTCTTTCGCCTGGGGGCCAGCAGTCTGCTGGCTGACATCGAGAGACAGGTGAGGAAGCCCATACACAGGAACAGGCCATGCGTGTGAGGACGCTCACACACACACACCTTTTACACACAATCGTTTGCAGAATGGAACAGTCCAAAGAGGCCCATTTAGCACAGGTGTCATAATTCAGGCAGTTATGATGACTAAAAGTACCTTATTTGCCATTAGTGATGTTGAAATGTGTCAAGGCCTCACAAGACATGGACATTTGATGTGAACATTAGTTTTTTTTTTGGCTTCTCTGATCCATAATAACTGTTTGAATTAGTCTTTCACAAGTTTCTATACACCAATGAATTGACCAAGAAAAAATTAATTCACTCAATACTTTTTTGTCTTGTTCCCACAGATCTTTTATTATGTGACCGGGCAATATGCAGCCTATCATGACCTGCCTATGGCGTGAAACCATGGAGATCCCAACAAAAATGATCAACAGAGCCTCAAGCTCACAAAATAGGCCTATCGCTGTTAATTGTTACTCAAACAAAGGGCAGAGATGATTTATTCGGCTTCGTATCCCGGCAGGCACACTGAGATCTCGAATGTCCTGTTACCCGACTCAGGTGGAGTTGTCTTGATTGAAGATTGGGACCACTCTAGGTGACATGTTGCCTAGCTATGTTGTATGCTAATCTATACACACACACACACAAAGAGTTGTTCAGAAAATAGTATCTTAATTTGCTAGCTTTGTTTCCTCATTTATATACTACAAAATGTCCTAATAAAAATCGAATTATCTAAAAATCTTATTCTGGATCTCTTTTACTAAAAGATACACAATGTAATATTTGCGCTGAATTCTCTGGCAAGTTTTGATTTATTTGATGCGTCGTCAAGACCTGTCTAAGTTCTAGATACCGTCAGGAAGAAACAGAAAGCATTAGAGTGCTTTTATCACAAACCTAATCTCTTATGATATACTGATATACCGTCTGTATGATTTGTGTGAATAACTCAACTCTCCCACCTGTTCTGGGGATGTGTGGTAAACATTTTATAGGGTTTTCCTTTGGTCTAAATTTCATTAACGAGGAACTCCATTAACTAAAAGAATGTTGGCGGTTAATCAGGTTAAATGAGTTTAAATGATCTGATGGAACACTCACAATTTGAGACTTCGTTTGAAGACGGAAAGCTTTCTTTTTTTTTTTTATTCTTTTAAATTGAGATTTCACAGACCTTAACTGAAAATAAGGATAAATGAGTACATTTATTAAGGGAGGAACATAATATGAGCTTTCAGGATAAGGTTTAGGAAAACGGGTATTTCAGACACTGTTGGGATGGGAATGAAGCCATGCTAAGTTTCATATGGTAAGATGAGTGATTTGCAGTAAAATAATGAAGGACTTTGAATAACATGCTTATCTGTGTATAATAACAGGCCTGATTTATTTACAGATTGGAAGAGAATAAAATGTTTGGATCCAGAGTGAGGAAATAAATATAATGAATACATTTTGTTTTACAACAGCACATGAAAAAACACATTTTTTACTATTGGCCTGAAGTTTCACTGCCCAGTTTACGAACTGTTTCCAACTGGTTTCAGTCCGCTTAATATATAAGTTGGCGCTGTGTTTTTGCTGAGGAGAGTGAAGCAGTTTATTATGCTACTTTTGGTCTTAAAATATGATAGAAATTGTTCCACCAGCAGTGCAGGAGAATAAAAGCTTTGTCTGAGACAGCGCTAGGTGTGTGAGCTGGAATGATGAAGTGACCGGCAGCACCTCTGCTGGGCCTTGATGGATTAGCCCCACTTACATAAAGGCATGTAGATCATCTCAAATCTGGACCATCGGTCAGCACGGTGCTACTTGATAACACTGAGGCACGGAGGCTGGAAGTGGATTGATTTGCCTGCCCGTCCATAAAGGTCCCCCCCACACACACACACACACACACACACACACACACACACACACACACACACACACATTTCACACACATACAGAGAAGTGGAGGGCCAGACTGCAACGAGATCATTCATACTCGATCAAAGATACCC
>OMKK01006698.1:3682-43063 GCA_900302305.1 Polymixia japonica | reverse complement strand
CTCTTTTTTCTTTCCCCCCCCCCCCTCCTCCCTCCATGTCAAATATTATTCCTACCCTATTTTAGATGTCGGGTTTTACACTTTTATGTTGAAGGTTACCAGGTTGTATTTTTGTTTGTCTTGTTTTTTTGGCTTGTTGATTTGCATGTGCTCTTAAGCGAGAACTGTAGCTGGAACTAAAAGGACTGTTTAGCGTCACCATGCTCATTTTGATGCACTGAAATTCAGAGTAATGCTCATCTTACTCATCACTTGGTTTCTTTGTAGTTTTACTCTTCAGATCGGAGTTCCACAGCTCATATCGTGTGATAGACGAATCCATATTCTCAGCCCAGTTGAAATTGATTGCTTGCATGTGTTTTTGGTAACTCTATTTCTGTTACTGTCGCTTGAATGATTTGATTCTTTTGTGCTTTTCAGGATGTATATAGGCAGCGCAACGCTGCCCAGTGCAAGTGAAATGCTTAAGTCCAAATGTGTTTTTAAAAGGGAAAAGGATTGTCCTCTGCGATGAGACTTTTGTGGTTGTATGTGATGTTTTTAATACTTGGCACCTTTCGGTTCTCCTGCTGGATTTTATTTTTCCATAATGGGTTTTGAGTTTTCTAAAGCTGTATTAGGTGCATGTAAGGGAAAGTGAATGTAGCTTGCTTATACATACAGCACATTCATGGGTTTGGTCAACATCTTGTTGCTTTGTTACATTTATTTATTCAATCTTATTTCACCAAATGCTGTTTTATCCCACTTGAAAAAGTAACTTTTGTTAAGCAGTGGCCACCTGCAACTAAAATTGCGTTGGAGAAGAAATGTCTTGACTCCTTTTTTTTTTTTTTTTTTTTTTTTCCAAAAAGGAAAATGAATTGGTGATAAAACAAATTGTTCAGTATTACACATCTTAAATATTTATACCATCAACTTAAAGAGATCATAGCCATATGAGGTTTGAGCTGGAAAGCATATTCGATACAACCAAAGCAAGTCATAGAGTTGGATGAGGTTTTACTATGGGTGCCAAGTCGCCATGGCGATATACCCAACGCTTAGAACATAGTGGGCTTTCACATGGAACAGCAGATGTCCAAGAGGTCCTCTGACTGGGAGGCCAGTTTCCCTTCTGGGAGGGACAAAGCTCTGCACAAGGACAGGTATATTTACCTAGAGAGGAACTTTGGCTTCATGTCAGTCAAGTTGCCATAAATAATTAAAATATAATATAGTTCTACACGTTATGTTATACGTCGTTTACTTTGGGCTCAAATATGAGCACAGATCAGAGCGTATGGTTTGGAATTTGCTTTGACTACAAATTGAGGTAACCTACCCAGAGAACATTTCACCTAACCTTTAGTTGATACCACATGAATAGCTTGAAGCCACATTACTGTACAATGATGGACCCTAGGTCAGCCTTTATTATGTGCTTATTACTTGTCATTTGTAATAAATCACTGGGACAGTGTCAATTTATTGCGCACAAATGGGTACAATAGATTTTCAAATTAAATAAAACAAAAACATTTTTGTGCAATAAATTGACACTGCCACTGTTATGACAGTGTCATATTTGTCATGTCATATTACATGATCTTATAAAAGCTAACATAAGGATTGAATTGGTATTCATGAATGTTGCATATAGCCATTATGAGAGTCTTCTTCAGGTATTCTGAATTTGCTATAGATGACAATTCAGGTGAAATAATATCCAAAGATATTTGTAAATTGACAAAATGTTTTTGCATGCTTAGTTGACGGCTTTCAGTTGCCATGCTGGTTGATCTTTCCGGAGTGTGACAAGTGAGGTGTCAACCCCTACTAAAATGATCTTATGAAATGAAACACCAATGGATTCCTCTTTGAAAAATTGAACCGATTGTACTTTTTCTGCCCTTTTCTCCACAGCTGAGCAGATTTCTTTGCAGGCCCCATTGGCTCCGCAGCCCAGTAGGGCAGATTTGACCTACACATATCTGCCCTGTTCTTTCAGGAGGTGCAGCCCTTGAGTGTTAGGAAGCTAGTTAGTCCACTGCTTCACTGAGAGCATCTTTATCTAAGTTCTGCCATGGGATTAGGATCATGAAGCTAACATTACTGCTATGTAAAAACAGTGCAATGGCCAACCTTTGATGGTGAGAGTGTATGTATGTAGCTGTTTAATGTGGCCATGAGAAAAGGTGCAGAACATATTTTAGTAATATATAGTATGTCTGTTTGAAATACCTTTGGAACATGATCATACAACATCAAATTGGAAAATGTAGCGTCTTTAAAGGTAATAAAATGTTTATTGTATAAAATACAATGCACAAATCAAGAAGGTTTTTCATGACCCTTCTGTAAGTTATTGTAGATTAATAAGGGTGTGACATAAAATATTCAGTATCTATACAATATTAACATGCAAATATTAATTTTAAGGCAGTCTATTTCTGGAGCTTGTGTTTCATTAAGGTCAGGGAGCCTGTTGAGTTCTGTTCTGCCTATTAATCTCGTTGAGAATCACATCTGACCTGGGATCTTCATCGGCGATGATTGCTCTGTCTTCAAATGGACTACCTGCAATAATGAAATAAATGAGTCACTGCCTATTTTATACAAGTCACTACAGGATATTTCTGATTTATTCACTGCATTTCTAACACTGAATTATAGCGTCCCCAATGTTCCACGGGAATTTGTTAATTTTGCGTGTAGAAAACTATTTGGAAACTAAGATGCTATAAAAATGCTAGCAAAAGTCTTTGCAATAGATTGTCAACTGCTGTAGAATTGCAGAAAGTATGGATAGTATGGCTGCTAGCACCGCACACAACTGCCAGCTCATAGCAAATCACTGGGGTCATTCCTGTGTTCCCAGGGTTCTATGTTCCCCGGTTCTACATACGTGCTCTCTCAGGGTCATTTGAGCAGCTGGACCTCCAGGCCTGCGTGCTCACGTGTGATACATTATTGGTCTGCTTCGCTATAATGTTTCCTTGAGTTGTCATGGGCCTGTCATGTGGGTATACTGTTGTCTCACAAACCAGGTTAGTCAAGGCCTACATCGCATTTAGGCTTCATTCATTTTTTCACTTCTGACTTGTACCCCCCATTTGCACAGCCTGAAATCACTTGTGCTTGCAGATGTGCAGATTTAATCACATTTGGTACACATTTTCACTTTGCTTTTGTCAAAATTATATTTATATTTCATTTTGATTTGTGCAAATGTATGCCACTCAATGGCATTTTGAGGTGACACTTTTAATGCTTGGGTTAAGGGGAATAAAGGGAGTCCTCTGCCTGCCTTGTTAAAACATTTAGCCAGTCATAAGTAAGTAAATGAGACAAGTCACATAACTTTGAAGCTATAATCTGCTGGTGGCAGCGGTCCAACCACAATAAAGTAAAAGACCTACAAGATACAACCTGTTTTTGTTGAGATCAGCCAGACTGACATTCAGCACCACGACAGACACCGGCAACCACAAAGATTGTAAATTAATAGACAAAACGGTTGAGTACTAAAACTCCATTCGGGAGGCCTCGTTGAAAGATGAAATCTAGAGCTTGACTAAGAGGATCAAATGGCAGAGAATATTATGATTATCCTAATACAACACAATGGCGGTTTAGTGCCATAGAGTAAATCCAAATGGATAAGAACGGTCTATGTCAATCTATGTGCCTTCCTTAACATCTTAATCTTTGTGTTTTCTAAACATTAGTAACATTGCCAGAGCTCATACACATTAGTAGTCGTAGATTGCTTTTGCTCACCAACGCCACTAAGCTGCTCAGAGGAGTCACTTGTGAGGAAAGAGGAGAAGCTGGAGTTGTTGGACTGGGAGGACTTAAAAGAATGAAGAGACGTTACTCTGGTCACTGATGATTTCTTGGCAGTCTTCTGTGTCGCTGTACGACTCCATTCTGCGAAAAGATATTTTAATGTGAGAAAGTGTCAAATGACTGGCAAACTTCTGTTACGCTCTGCATTACAAACGCCAAGCATCTAGTCTACCGTTACCTTTACTTTGAAGAAAAAGAAGTCTACGTATTCAAAACATGTTGAATAATTTGATAGAAAAGACCCGGTCTATTCACCAGGCTGCAGGGTTTAAGGTGAACACGTCTAACCTGAGTTTTCTGCCAGTCTCAGTCTGCCGCAGCACAGGTAGGTCCTCCACTGTCTTCTGACGTTCTCCTTCACCGCACAGTGGAACACAAATATGAAGAACCCTGCAAGACAAAAATGACATATATATCTTTTGATTATATACATAATTTCATGTGTTTTAC
Organism: Polymixia japonica; assembly: GCA_900302305.1. Classification (NCBI taxonomy): domain Eukaryota; kingdom Metazoa; phylum Chordata; class Actinopteri; order Polymixiiformes; family Polymixiidae; genus Polymixia; species Polymixia japonica. The sequence goes on along the minus strand of OMKK01006698.1, from coordinate 38,782 downwards.
TGGGCGCTACTGATGTTTAGGAATTAAAAAAATGGTCAGCACTATAGAATTATTAATATAATAGCTAAATTATAATAGGCTAATAGCACCATTGGCTTGAATCTGTAACATGCCTACTACTACTAACATTATTACTAAAATATGAATTCAGACCCTTGATAAAAACCATAGACATTTCTATGATTACAATAGAGCTAGATGGGTTATCAACTCGCCTTGCAAGGAGTTAAAGATGGCAAACAGGTACATGAAGGCCAGGTTGACAGGCCCCCACGCAAAGAAGGCAAAGCCCCAGGTGAGGCCCAGGAGGATGGTGATCCCTGCCACGCTGCGCATGTCCTGCAGCGTACTGCGATGCTGAGCGTTGTGGGGGTTCTGCCGTTTAATCCGACACAGCTGGACCATCACCACAAAGAACATGATGAGGTTGAACAGGAAAATGACACAGAAATAGGCCACCACCGCTACATAGAAGGCAATGTCATTTTTCAACCAGCAGCTGTGGGAGATAACAAACATGGAAGAAAATCAAAGTGTTAGGGTTTTTTTTCCCTCACGGAATAATGTTGAGGGTGAACAAGTTTCTTGATAATGTATTTGTATATATGTATTTTTTTACTACAAATGTAAGTAGAAAAACGCACGACTCACAAGTCATCTGTAGTGCCATCAGCGAACTTCCCGTAGGTGACGAGACCATAGTTGTCCTTGTCGACCGCAATGACGACGATGACCACAATGAGCGGGATGCCCCAGCCAATGAGTGAGAACTTCAGCATGTAGCGTGATATGTAGGCGTTGAAAACCTTGACGAGGGCCAGGTACATGTGGACAGCCTCAAGCCCCATCCAGGTAAACGAGGCCAGCAGGAAGTAGTGGAGGAACCAGGCCGTAGAGATGCAGAGGCCCACAGCGTCTGGGTAGAGAGCCAGCCATGCGTCCACCAGGAACACCAGGTTCAGCAGCAACAGAGCCAGACACAGCTGGATCAGGATTTTGGACGGAATGTCCTTTCGCAGCTTCCTAAAGCGTTGAAATTGTTAAGTGAACCCTTGTCAAAGAAGGGGATAATTCGCAGTGAGTCTACTATGTATAATGTGTTGCTACGTTCACAATGTTCACTGTTTTTCTCTAAGTTTAGATCTTCTGTGGATCTTTTGTGTCTCTGACTCACCCAAAGGCCAAGTATGTTAGCAGGGTGACAGACAGGAAGATGGCAGAGATTCCACAGCCAATATATGTAATATAGGTCAGGATCGTAGCCTGGAGGCGATTGGTAACAGGCTCTCTAGAGATGTCCTATAAGAACAAAAAAAAACAAGACAAAACAAAATCAACTCTGACAAGCAGTTTGGCAGTGATTCGAATGACGATCATTCAAGCAGAAGACCCCGGTTCATGCCTGCTGATAGCAAGCATCTGTCCTGCTGGAGTAATACACTGAATTCAAACTAGCTTCAGGTCTACCGTTCTGTAGATGACCCTGTATCTAGTATCCCCAAAAAGAAAAGGCTGTACACAACGAAGAATAAGTATTCCGCTTACCAGCAGTATAGCAAAGCTGGTTAGATGGTTACAGCTACAGATCGTCTCTTTGTCTGTACTGTTCCGGACAAAGCAGCCATTTGGGTTCCAACCACCTGATCCATCTAACCGTAGAAAATACAGCAGATCAATCATCATTTCCTTATGGTTCACAGGTCTTCGTTTCATTAGGACAGACAGTAGTAGAAAACCTACCGTTCAACGCAAAGTCCCAGAAAACACACGAAGCCACAAAATTAGCCTGTGAGTTGGAGAACAAAAAACATTATAATCAATGTATGATTGCAAACTTGTCTAATCTTTTCCTCTGTTGTGAGCGTCAGCAACCCAAGGCTTTTCTTTCCAATTTGACGTTTGGTTTTTCTATTGCATTTGGTTCTTGCTGGACTGTCTATGTTTTCACATGGCGTGAGAAAGGTATGTTGGCTACAACAGTTAACTGAAGCCTTCTTGCCAGTTCTTTCATTTATAAAGATGTTGGTGGGAAACGTATGCACAAATGTATCACAGTTACGTTCCTTGTCTGTGTTTGAATTACCAGCTGTTGGTATTTGAGAAATCTGTTTTGTGTTGTACTTGTAGGTTTTCTTTAGGTTTGTAAATGTTTGATTTTTCATTTTCCACCCACTGCTGTTTCCCACCAGAATTTGTGTTTGTTTAGTTTTTGGGAAGAATGTAACATTGAGTCTCGGAGAATCGCATACAGGGATACAATATTCCAAAATTGACTGATTCACAATTGAAAGTTTTATAAAAATGAACTCACTGGAATGGGCTCCGAGTTCTTCAGGTGAATTACAACATCATCTTGCAGTCCTGAAATTGACAGGTTGGCCACACTGGCCCCTAGGATCCCACTAATCAGCCTGCGGGCTCCCAATGCTCTGTCCTACGGAGCCACATGGAAAAAATAGAAGAAGCTCAAGTCTTCAACTCATTAAACAAGTCTTAAATTATCAAATGTTTCAGTGCTCCTTCTTATCCGTGGCCTTCAAAACAATGAAAAGTCTTTATTTATGCAGTGATAAAACAGGAGTATAGAGATATAAACACAATGATATAATACAATGACAAATAAAACATACAAGTAAGAGAAAAACGATCAATTACCAATTTTTTTATAAAGAAAATTCAAAAGAGCTAATAAAAGCATGTCACTGATTTATTTTGATGGGATGTAGTATTGCTCTGCTTTGGCCAAAAAATACACATGCTGTTTTGACTGAGAAGGAGAATGTACAGCATATATTGACCTGGAACACTGTGCTTTTCTGGTAGAAGTTGAACTGGACTCTGGAGGCCTGCTGCTGTTGCTGGGATGTGAGGTCCTGTGTGAGAGAAGGGGGCAACTTGATGGAGCCTTGAGGGGTGGAGGACTCTGCCTTCACACTCCTCCTGGTCCGGGAATCACCACGGACCTGCAATACACACATTAGACAGGGACAAGGTTCACAAGCAGACTACTTAACAAACTTTATTATCACCAGCCTGACAAAAGTAGAGTTTTGTTATTTACAACGTTGCTGGTTGGTGGCTGCTGAGTCATAACCCAGGTCACAAAGTAGAGATTGCAACACTTGAGTTTAAACAAGTCTGTCTCTTCTGATGCTGGACAAAAGGACTGCACTAGAAGAAATTAAAAGTCATATTTGGGGGAATGTCACGTCTGAAATGGGGTAACCACAATTTCTCTGCTATTTCGCCTAATTATGTGTTATACAATGTTGTCAAGAAAGGAAAAGCTAGAATCACAGTGCAACTGAATGTTTGGCTATATTGATTAAATCCTACAGATTTCACTTTTTCCAGATTTGAAAAAAAAAATGGAATCACAGGACAATATCCTGTTGGGATGTGTAGAACATTCTGGAGATTAAAGCACCTTTAGGATTTTAGACCATTCAACTCACCTGAAAATGGAGCTTTAAGTGAAATGAGGTATGCGCAGCTGAACATCCACATTCCCCAAGTAATAAGCAAAATATACATTTTTACACTATATATTCACTATTTTAATTGTCAAGGCCTCTAAAGGTTGTATATAGGGCTAGAGAAGACCTACATGTCTAAATAGCCTGTTTACACAATGTTTTCCATGTTATTCCCATGATTTAAGAGAAATTATATGATTATAACAGTTGAAATACACTGGAATAGTTGTGTCTTACCAGTACATTGCTTGGGTCTGAAATGGAAAAAAACGTCTCTTGAAAATTGGTGCCGTCTACTGATTTCACAGACAGAGCCAGAGCCTGGGACAGGATGGTCTCAGCTTCTCCTTCAAACACCAGCTTAAATCCCACCGTATCAACGATCCCTATGATCCTGATACAAAAACATATGTTATTTTTGTGCATATTGCTCATTTTGATTAAATCCGACCCCCGTTCTCTACCAGGACACAGAAGGAGATACGTTTTTTAAATGTCAAATAACACAATGAGACAATTCACAATTCTAACAAACTGGTCCAGTAATATAAACCATTCATTTCAACACAGCTAACCTGCTGGAGGAGGAGGCCAGTGTGTCAGGGGAGGCATCCAGCAGGTTGCTGACAATGTGGATGGAGGTGTTCCCAAGAGCCAGGCTGACATTGGGCCCCGCCAAAAGACCCTCCAACTGGGACACTAGCTGATCCACCTGGCTGGAATTGAGGTTGGACACATCTCTAGTCTGCTCCAGCAGCTCATTGGCTTGCCCTTCGTTGCTCACTGCTGTAGTCTGTGATTCTGAGGAAAATAACAACACTGACTTATACTAATGTACAGTGGCCTACTGTATGTTAGGTCAAAGCTCAGCAGTCCCACACATATACAGACGAGGAGATAACAAACCTGTTGGGCTGGTTACAGGGGCTGTTGTCGACTCCATAGGTTCGATGTCAGAGTTTGTTGTTCTTCCAGTGGTTATAGCTGTGCTGGGTTGCGTTGTCACGGTGATGTCAGCGGTGGTTATGGTGGCATTGGGGGCTGCGGTTGTCAGAGCAGAGGTTGTTGCGTTTGGGCTTGATGTAGGAACGGGAGGTAGGATGTGCTCACCACACTGTTCTAGGAGCACACAGGAACTTGTTCCATTTTGACTAGAAAAAAAGGACAAATTATCGTCTTAACTGAATATAAATGTAAAAGTCGTGAATTTGCGTATTCTGTGCAATTACAATGTAAGCAGTCCTGGGAGAAGTTGCTAACGTGCTCCTTTGAGTGTCTAAAGATTTAGTTAAGTTATTATAGAAGATACAAACATAAGATTATACAAACCAGGTGAGTATTTCAGCCACAACAGGCTCACAAAACAAAGATGGCTTTATGTCTAAAGAAACCCATGTGAAGTTCGATTTCAGTGGATTTTCTTCGACTCCTGAATTCCCACAAATTGCTGTGTAACAAATTAGGTCAAGCACAAGTTATAAGATTTACTGGGCACACATGCAGTTGATTTGTTGACTGTATGAACGGATATTGAACACAAATATTGATGTATGCGCTGCTATAGCGCTCACCTGCTCGGGACACATCTCCATAATAAGTGATGTGTTCTTCAGGATAGAACACGGTCATCAAGGCAATCGAGACTTCACACACAGGAAGCTCTTGGGCAAAGCTCAGAATCACTCTGCAGCTTTGGAGACTAGAAAAAAAAAGAACACAAGTGATGAGATTTCAAGCGCAAACACATCAGCGCATTTTATAAGAACATATTAAAGCATGTCTGGACTCACTTTGTCATTGTGCCCCCACAGTTCACATTTGCATCCTGTGTGAAAATGAAACACATTCTGTCACTAAAACTAAAAAACTGCATTTCAGTCAAACTATAGCTCATGATGTTGATGATGTTGAATGTAGGTATGTTTAGGTTTACTGTGGTATACTTTATTTTTATTATTATTACATTTAATCAATATTTGATATTATAATATTTCAATATTTGTTTAAAGTGTTTTGGGGGGGGTCTTTACCTTATATGTGGATGCAATAATGGACGGTGGACATGAAGTGCTGTAAAGGAACATTATCAGACCACATTCTTTTATCAAAATCATTCACTTGATACAGAGGAATTTATATATGCTTGGAAAATTGTAGCGTACTTAGTGTTCTGGGAGCAGGATCGCAGGGTTCTTAGCGAGGAGATCTGTAGAGAATCAAAAGATTATTGTCCCACGCTTCAGAGTGAGTATACACACACCCATAGACATACGTACACACATGCAGAAACTCACCAGAGAGGAGACGTATGAAACGTTAATTGCGCTGTCTTGAATTGAAATTGGAAAAGCATAGTATGCAGCTAAAAACAGAGAAATAGGGTTACATCGAATAAGTAATGTTAAGTTGCAAGCAGTTTCATTACAGACGAGAAATGATTTGGTATTGTTAATGAATAATACAGCTACCTGTTCCATTGCAATATGCAGAGCAGTTGCAAGAGACTTTCTTCTCAGCTGAAATAGACCATAGAATATCTGGATTACAAATGCCATTTTGTACAGAATATAAGCAAAACAGAAAAATCATAAACAATAAACATTAATGACTCTGCACGAAATTTGCATTTTAATTATTTATTTTATGTCTAGTTTTAAGTGGTTAAGGAAAAAAGCTGTTATTTTACCTCTTGCTATACCACAGATAGCTGAACCATTTTCAGAAGGTACATATGTCCGTATGTCACTGTAAGATAAGTACATACAATAAAAAATAAGGGTATAGCAACCAACCTCAAAGAATATGGCGGCATGTCAGCGGCAAAATCCGCGAGCGCAAATGATATCCACGCGCGCGGATGCAGAGGAGCCGCGCGCGCAAATCGAACAGCCGCGCGCCCGTATTAACTTTGCGAGCGCTTTCACAGTACTCGCGCGCAGGCTATCTCTGCTCTCGCGAGCAATATTGTAGCCCGCGAGGAGAAAAACGTGCTTTGAGCGCGCGCAGTTGTTCTCTCGCTCGCGAAACTTTCACCTGCTCGCTTGCGAGTGGTTTTTCTTTTTGGCAGTAATATGCCGCCATAGAATAATGTTACAAAAAATATTTCACAACATTAAATTGCCTTATAGAATACATCTCCTTTGACATATATTTATTTTAGGAATTTGTCTGACATCAGAGGAAAACAAACTCGATTTCGTAGATCACAAACATTACAAGCAAATGATAGTTAGGAGTGCGCAGGTCAAAGTTACAGTGTCATGGCAACAGATGAAACAAATAATTCCCGCGTCCCAGTAAAGTGAGAGTTGAGGAGAGTTGAGGAGAAATCCAGAATTAAGAGCGTCTTACCATGAATCATTGGCAGGACCAGTAGAGATGCATACGTCCGGATATTGGGAGAAACCATTGCACTCCGTGGTGTCATTTTTTTGAGGCAGTCTCCCTGCATGATGACACTTATTTAGCGTATCATTAGGTGGCTCAAAAATTAAGTCACGATGCATTTCAGAATAAGCAAGACTCACCTACTCTCTCCACTCTTTTTCCCATCACATGGATGTCCATGGAGTTGTTCCCACTGACACACAGCGTACTGAGGATACAACACGGATCAGCTGGCTGCTTCAGCTTCAGCAGTACAGTGCAGTTAGTTTTCCTGGGGGATCGAGTTAGGAACTATTAATGGCTTGGAGGTAAGGGATGCTATGCAGTCATTTGAAAAAAGGTCCAATATGTCACTGACCTTATCCTAGTTTTATTGAGGCATGAAACTTCGATTCCCTGTTAAAACAGATAGAATTTATCTTGATTAACACGGTCTTACTCTTCACTCCTGACACATGTGCACACATTAAGATGTTGCTTACTTGAAATAGGTTGACATTGCCATCACTCGGCTCACTGCAAACAAAAGTGTGACAAGATTAATACACTGAAAGCTTGGAGAGCCTCACGGTACTTGAAGGGGCCCGTAACAAATTAGGCAAATGGAAGTTTACTTTCGGTCGTAACATCATTACTAGCAGTTACTACAATGATAGAACGTGTAAGGATAACTATTATTATTATGGATTTCACTACTTAAAGTGTTCTAAATCCTAACTAAAAACAAAAACAATTCTACCTAAAGCATATCTATTTGGTGGTACATGTGAACAAGTTAATGAATGAATTCATTAATTCATTCATTCACAATAAATCACAAGAGTGAGATACTCTACCTGTTGAGTATCATGTGTGTGGACGTGCTGTGATTGTATGAGGAGGTGACATTTTCTAAAACAGTGTTCATCGTTGTCAAGGTATAATCCTTAGTGAACGTTGCCTTGGTAAAGTTGTGAGGTGTTGTAGTTGTGCTGTAGCTGGGAAAGGTTTTTGTAATTTTGTGTGTTGTTAGGTCATATGAAGGGCTGACAGATGTGGTTTGTAGAAAGCCTGTTGAATTTGTGGCCCCTGGTCCTGCATTGTCTGGGGACATGCACCTCTCCAAGTGATTATGAAACAGCTGATAGAGCTGAAAAAATGAAGATTATGTCTATTATATGTCAGGTCATCAAACAAAAGAGCAGACATCCAGTATAATCCTGTATAATATATCACAGTGACCACCTTCCCCAGTCCCGGCCCACGTACCCAGGTATTAACGTCTGTTTCATTCTTCTCATCAAGCACCTCCACAGAGACTTCCATAAAGTAGTACACGGCTGTAAAGACATATACAATAAAAAAGCATTAATATGAATCAAATTTAGCTGCAGATGTCATATATATTTTGACCATAGCCTTTTACTTAGATTGATTAGTACATGACTGTGAGAAGTTGCACTGCACCTTTAGTGGCACTGATTTACAATTGGTTATGATCACTGTCTTAGGACCCCTTCACTCTCTGGCAATATTGTTTACTATGGACACACATTACAACACTATGACACTTTATGTCACATCACTGCACCAGCCATAACTTGCACGACAATATGGTCTCATGCTTTTTTCATTTTCCCCTTAACTTCTGTTTTTCTATTTTAATTGGATTCTTGCGAATTATATGTTGCTATTCTTCTTATACTGGGAGGACCCAGCATACAAGCATTTCATTGCACTGTTTGCCCTGTGTATGCTGTGTATATGACAAATAAACAATTGAATCTACTTACAGAGAAACTTACAGTACTGAGAACTACTGTAAGAACTACTGTCTCTATCATATCACTCATACTTAGGTATTGTATAACCATGTAAAAAGCATTCAACTCTATTATAGAGTGTAATCTGATATAAATCCTGTAATTAGTCTTTATCTATAATGCTACACCCATTCACCTTTAGTGAGACTATTGATTTAATACCTTCTGTGATGTTATGAGTGGCTGTTGTTGGTAAAGTTCCACTTGGGGATTTTGTTGTGGTTGCTAGGAGGGATAACAGAGAGAACCAACATACAATTAGTAGTCTGTAGTCCTATTTGATTAAAATTTTGCTATTTGCTTATAATGAAACATTTGAATGGTGGAATGTTGGTGAAATATGAAAGTGAAATATGTGAAATATGTCATATTTTCTACCCACTAGTGCTTGTGTTCACTTGTTCAACTGAAAACATTGAAATTATCGGTTTAGATGCAAGTTCAGTGGTTGCCAGTTTCTCTACCTAACTACCACTGTTTAGAGTTGCATTGAGTGAACTCAACATTGCCGTTTTTGTTCACTGAATAAACACTGACTGAACTGGCAACAGTCAAACTGAGAGATGGCTGTGGGAAAGCGAGGGAGTCTTGTTGCGTTGTCAGTCAGACAAAAACATAGCAGATTGTGTCAGCCCGTCAAATTTGTTTAAAATTAAGAATAAATAGATCAAATATTTTTTGGGGGAAAAACAATACTTTTAATCAGCATATTTATACAATCTTTGTGGATATCTTATCTTTATTTAATTATATGGTTAAGTACAAAAGTTACATATATGAACTTCAACATTAAGAATGGTTCCTCTGTCAGTTGTGGATGGAGAAATGTTACTTAGTTAGTTAGTTAGTTAGTTAGTTAGTTAGTTTAGTTGAGTCTAGTCCTTCCACAGACTACTGAGAGTTATGAGACACTGGTAACAATGAAGGGTGTGGTCAGCAGCAATAGTGTGGGAACAAATAGAAAGGTAATTCTAAAGGGTAGAGCCACCTGTTATGGTGACTGTGTAGTACTAAGCCAGACCCTTATGTAAGAGGAGGTTTGCACCGGAAGTTCCATTAATTTCCAATGTAACGCTGTAATTTGTCCAGCAACGCTGCGTGCCAAAGCAGTTACGCTGCGTTTTGGATGAAGCATGCGTTGAATACTTCGGCCGGAAGTATCAACATATCCAATGTTGTGCTAGCTAGTTAGTCATTTCATAACTTTTTAACTTGTGGCGCAACACAATGGAATGATGCAGGCGGTGCGTACGGAGCGTTAGTGCTGCTACATGAGACGGCCTCTGTCACTGCTGATGTTTATACTTATATGACTGTGGATGGTATATAGATTTGTTAGATTTCACAATAGCTCATTTACCTGAATGATTTGCATTTGTGGTGTCAGTGTGTGGCACCGTGGACGTTCCAGTAGTTGGAGTTGTTGTTCTGCCAGAGGTCATTGATGTAGGGGTCATTGATGTAGGGGTCATTGATGTAGGGGTCATTGATGTAGAGGTCATTGATGTAGGGGTCATTGATGTAGGGGTCATTGATGTAGAGGTCATTGATGTAGGGGTCATTGATGTAGAGGTCATTGATGTAGGGGTCATTGATGTAGCTGTGCTTAAGGTGCGGAGAGGTTGGGAAGTAGTTGAGGACGTATGAGAACATGACGTTAGTCCTGGGGAGAGAAACGTTTAATCAATATAAGTTACATTATTAATGACAGTATAGTAAATAATAACAATTTTAAGTTATTGTTATGATCCATAGCAGTATTCTTATAATCAATGTTGTCATGAAATTTGTTAATAGATTGCAACTTTTTGAGATATCAGTCAGTCTTTGTGGATATTTGGTATTAAGGTAGTGCTCCAAACAAATTGTGTACTAAATTAAAACATTCTACTTCCCTACTTCTCTAGCTTGGAATATTGTTTTCTCTTTTTTGTTTTCCTGTTACTCATATTTTCCATTTTCTCTACTCAGACCTCATAGCTTTGTTAGGTTTTGATGACTAGATTAGACTAGACAAGCAGGTTATCTTTTGTGTGTGTGTGTGTGTATGTTGATTACATGACTAACACTGAATAGCTGGCATGTTGGACACTGTAGCATTCGAACAGACATCCACGTGTCAGTCTAAACTCATAGAACTAGACAGCTAACAGACTAATGAGTCTCTGCTCCATTGTATGCAAACAACCTCTGTTATCTTTTACCCCTAAAGTATGCTTCTCAAATACTTGGGCATTCATTGTGTCATACTTCACCTGTGAGTAGTAGGAGTAGAACTGGCAAGTGGAACCAACATGGACATCTCACACGTGTACCTGGCTTGCTGTTCCCCACTCTGTAATATAATAAATATAATTTTTTTATGTAATGTTGCAAAAACCGCTATTCAAGTAAAATCCCGTTCTACTGAAAAATGTCAGGTTGGATCAGGTTGAATAGAGGCATACTTACAACTTTGTTGAGCAAGAGAAGGAGAAAAGATTTAAAAGTTGCGCAGACAATACCAAGACGTTACAAAATATATTTGGCTCTTAACGTCTTACCTGTGATAACTCACCATTCACACTAAAGGCCTCTACTTCTAAGGTATGTTTGTGTCTATACAGTATATGTTTCTCTTCAAAATACACTTCTATGACTGGAAATAAATCAACTGAGACTATTACCCAACACCTTCAAGAAAAACATTATCCTAAAGCAAACATCTTAGTGCATGGCTGTTCAGACACACCTTTCAATAAAAGGTCACTACAATGGAACAATCAAATTATCTTTATCACAAATCATTGTAATTAGAACTGCAAATAGCTGTATAGTACATGAATGCACACATTGGCATACATGCCCAAATTCTTGGTTGTTGGAGCTGGAGCTTTCCTGATTGGTTTAAAATGGTGTCATGAAGCTATGATAGAATCATACAGTAACATACTGTATCTATCTGTCTGTCTGTAAAAACTGAATGAAAAAATTACAGTCACACAAAAGCAGCTCTGAATCTTCATAGACCTATAAAATACTGCCAAGACATGACTCTGACTCATGGCTATTACATTATTACTAACTTGACGTTTTCAGAAAGACATTGATTTATTAAGTGCTTTGAGCTACAATCCTTGTATGAAAGGTGCTATATAAATAAAGTTTATTATTATTATTATTATTATTATTATTATTATTATTATTATTATTATTATTCATTCATTAATTCATTGTTTCAGTGGGATTTCTTATCAGTGATTCCCAGTAAGAAAGATAACACCACAAAAAAAAGGATGTTACCTGACAAGATTGGACTTGTGGGAACATGGAAGCCGAGTACCACGCATGACCGAAGAGTCCACCACTTTCTCTTCATTTCCACAGAACATAGGTTGCTCACCGGCAAGACCAAAATCCAGATTTAGTTCCAAAGCTTTACCCAAAATAAGATAAATGGAATCCGAATTAACTATCGTAGATCTCCAGAAGCATTAACTCATGCAAGACAGCTTAACTGATTTTTGCCAGGCTGTACAACAGAAACTAGGATTGGCTAATGTGAGAGCTGACTGACTTTCCCAGCATCAATAGTTGACATGTGTCACGCCCCTGAAACGTCAAGCTCATTCTCAAAAGGTGGACCTGAGTGGCAAACACACTCATACACTCACGTCAAACAAATCTTGCACAACCATTTTCAATCCCCTGCATAGGAAATTATCTAGGTACCAGCTTAGGGCCCCGCTGATACTCTCACAGAAAACGACCTGATGGGGTTTTACGATTCGTTTGGTAACAGCATTGACAATTATCAGATGTTGAAGAGTTATGTGGTCTGACATTAAAGGTGAGCCAAAGGGCGTGCCAAAGCCTCAGGGCTCTGAATGTTGTTGATGGCAGAGTTAACTGTAAACAAGTGTTTCCATTGAAACACAAAGAGCTAAAAGAGTCCTGACGTGATTCTGAGCATACATTCATGGCTATTGTTCTCAGAAGTGGTCATGCGCTGGCATCAGCATCATACCTGTCACGCTGTCTACCTGCTATTCATGACTCTAAATGGGAAGGGCTTGTCTCTCATTCAACTATAGTGCTCATGAACACACCTGGCATGCCTGCTGTTTGACATCCCACTATTTTTAAAACCTTATTTAACCAAGAATGTTAATTAAGAAGACAATTACTAGGATAGTAGTTGCAGATGGAGGAAGGTTTTCACAGTATTGCAATGTGCAATTTATTAATTCTTGTCTCCCCCCCCCCCTTTTATTTGCTGCACTAGTCTCTCATTTTACAAGGCTTCTATTTATGCAATACTCATTTTATTTATTTTACCCAACTTTTATTAATTTTATCTTTCTTGTTTTTAAATTATTAGTTCTATTGTCAAGCACTTTGTATTGCAACTTTGCACGAAAGGTGAAAGTTTGATTAATTGATTGATTGATTGATTGATTTGGTTTAAAGCATCCAACAAAAGACTTATATAAAACACTCTTTTGGTCACTTTGAAAATACCTCACAAGTCATTTTTTGACTCTATCAAGCATGTATATGTAATAGTATACTATTAAGCATGTCTCCTCACAATATGTAACATTTCAACCAACAAGGTCTTTGTCAGGCAATCACATATGATGGGAAAGGAGCGCATATATAAGAAAGTCATCAATTACATTTAAATTACAATCAATCAAATGCCACAAAGTCAAAGACAATAAATACAGATGTTCAATCAACAAATATCATGTAGAGACATTCACATTGTTAATATTTGAAGTAAATACATTTACAATAACAAATACAGTATCAGAATAAATGCTCTATAAATAGGTTGAATTTGAGAAACAAAATGTGTAAGATTGAAATAAAATATGTAAATCCTGTACCAGGCCACTAGAGGGAGCCAGAGAGACGATATAATCACAAAGGTTTTTTGGGGGACAGTAGACAGAATAACGTTTCACGCTATAGAAGCTTTCTTTTATGTTCATTATTCCTAAATGCCTCTTCATTATCTCAACCCAATGTGTGCTAAGGCACTAATATTGTGTCCAACCTGTTTTAAAACTGAGATGCAGCAGTCTTTCATTGTTTGCTTCACATGCTCTCTATTCCCTGATCCTCACACATTAAACACAGTTCGTTTTTGTGACATGATAGACAGTACACGGGAAGAAATAAATAATATGTGTGATGCTGCGTGTAATCATGCCACATTTATCTGAATTTACACAGAGGTGTGCAATAATTGTACTGCGAGCCTGTGCAAATTCCACTTGGGCAATATAACTTGGTAATGGTCCTATAAAATGATAAGGCAGTTCAGAGATTAATTAATGATTTTGTAGCACTGGGGAAGAAGCTGTTGATGAGGCACATGATCTTGGTCGTAATGCGGACACCAGACTTGAAAGAAGCTCGATCAAATCTCTTCTTGGTCGATAAAATATGGGAAGGGAAAGTAGATCAGTATGAATGAATTAGTACATGAATTATTACTTTTATCATATACAATCTCCCTGCCTTTTATTTACATCGAAAGCCAGCCCAGTGACGTAGTTCCAATGAGTACATTCTATTTCCTGATCAATCATGCGACGGTGGAGCAGCGTGTCATTAAAATAGAGAAACATTCAGTAGTTGCAACAAGTTCTTGTTTTATAATTTAGTAAAGTGTTAGCATTGGTACATGGATGGTTTTTGATGTCTGCGTTCTCACCACCATCATCAACCGCCAAGTTGTCCAAAGGGCGAATTTCGGTAAAGTCGATTTATGTTAAGTAGAATTTGGAATGGAGGATTTTTACTTTTACCAAAGATTCCTTCAGATGGTTTCTACTTTTATTTAAGTAAAAGATTCGTGTACTTCGTCCACCACCGCTGATGAATCAAATCCCGGTGGCTGCATATCATGTACACAATGTAATGGGTCTCTGAATGTTGGTCTGACTGTACACTGAATGGCCTCAATACGTCGCTATCACACTTGGCGTTAGCATGTCATCTCCTCCCTTATTTCCTCGGTACAACATTGAAAGCCACTACAGCCAAGATGCTTGCTTTAACACATCATTATGAAATAAAATTTGATTGCATTATGAAAAATAAAAAAAACCAAACAGACGTATTCAGGTGACACATTTGTAGAACAAGCGGTGTGGAACTGCAATTAATCAAAATGTGACAAATAAATACAAATGAAAACCTTTACACATCCCCAATTCAGTGTTTGGAAACCCTCAACACAATTTCTGTGCATGAAAGTTTTCTGTGTCCATCTTGTTTTTGTCTCAGAACCAGATAATGGATGGCTTGAGACATTTTCTTTTAACAGTTGTTTATGTTTATTGTTCAAGAAGTTTTACAATAATTATACAATGAAATGTTATGTAGCTAACCTATCATAAAATATACTAGAAATTTGAATGTATTTTGGTTAAGACTCTGTTTTGTCCGATATAAAACATCCACACAGCCAGAAGAAGACTCATACAAAAAATAATAGCCAGTGCGTTGCATTTAGGTAGGATAGTCCAACATTTGAAACCAGATTTCCAGCTGTACTCTTCTTGGCATCTATTCTGTCTATTCATAATGTACAGTGGTAGACACTGTGCAAAAGTTAGGGGCATATTCCATAGGACAGCAGAGTATTGTGAACTGACAGTAAATACAGGTGTTTTATGGCAGCCTGTTTGATGGTACATTGTCTGATAGTTGACCAATACAAGTATTGTATTCTCCGCTGCACAAACAAGAGGGAGTTGTGTGTATGCCCTATGCATACAAACTCCAGTAAATGATGTTGAACAGCAGGTAAGCCATGGGAAAGATGATTCTGGAATAGGAGTCAATCATATAGCTGTTGCTCATTATGAAGTTGAGGTTTTGTATGAATGTATGCTTGCGACGTAGCCTGGTGCCCTCTGTGGGCGGGGAGTCGGCGGTAGAGTTCTGAGAATGAGTGGTCCTCTCTGTGTTGGGGGTGCTGGACGCCTCTGGGAAAGAAGCCAGGTCAATCTCATTGTCATGGAAACACCCATCAAACACCATAGCCTGGGTGGCATTGAAGGAGGAAGGGACCTATAGAGTCAGAGGTGTGAGAAGTGAGGATGTTAGATTTTAATTCAGTAATCTCCGGAATGGCAGTTGTTATGATTGCGCAAGACATTTTGCATTTTGTATGACTTTTTGCAGGAGAGGCATGTCATGTGACTTTAAGGGAGATGTTGAGATGTTGGGAGACATTGCGGTAGTGCATTAGGGAGTGATGCAAGACTAAATGTGAATTGACCTTCGCCCTCTTGA
The DNA here is from genome assembly GCA_900302305.1 of Polymixia japonica. NCBI lineage: Eukaryota > Metazoa > Chordata > Actinopteri > Polymixiiformes > Polymixiidae > Polymixia > Polymixia japonica. The sequence goes on along the minus strand of OMKK01006698.1, from coordinate 22,824 downwards.
ACCTCTTCATCTCCTCCACGGTGGTGAAATAGTTGACTGCAGCATACTCAATGACGGACAGGAAGACAAAGAGGAAGCTGGCCCACAGGTAGATGTCCACGGCTTTGACATAAGACACCTGTGGCATAGAGGCTGACACACCTGTGATGATGGTGGACATTGTCAGAACGGTGGTGATGCCTGGATACAGAGGAGACAGCACACATCAGCCATATTACACAGTAGAATTATCATCAACATGTTAATTCCTAAACATTCACTGATTAGATGAGGATGTGACTTAGAAGTTCAATCTTGCCTCATTACCGAATTTGTTATGACTAAAATACCTAACAACTATTGTATATGTATAAGAAAATGTTTTATTTAAAGTTAAAAGTACAATGAAAGAGAATATATACATTGATAAAATAGTTTGTTTTGATATATAGTCTTTTTAGCCATCATTAACCTTCACAACATGTTGCCAGGTCAAGTAAATGTTATACATGCAGCATATTGTACAAACTGTCTTATTAGATAAACAATTGAAAATGTCCCTGCCCTGGTGAATTGAAAAAGAATAGGCTGCTACACACAGAGCTGTAAGTTAGTCAGTAGATAAGCTAGCCACAACAGCAACACAACGCTAACTTAATCGATGGCCATGAAAAAACCCAAAATGCATTGCAAAAATACCGTAAATAAACTTTATATTAAGATCAATGACAGTTTACTGATATTTTTCAAGCTTCTCATCTCACATGTGCCCTGGTAAATGTAATGTTGAGTACATAAGTTTCTTAGTACTCTACCCAGAGAGACACGGGCAGGTACAGCCCTCCTATCTATCCAGAAGGACACCCAGGATAGCATCACCATCAGCATGGTAGGAAAATATGTCTGAAGCATGAAGAAGAAGATATGCCTCCTGAGAATGAAGTTTATGTAGAGCCGATTATACCAACCTGAAAGACAGATAAATAGACAGCGTGCATACAAACACATACGTACAAACCCGCACCACACACACACACACGCCCACCCACACAGACACAAACACACACACGGGGTGGAGTGGAGGGGGTTTAATAACAAAATGAGTGGAAGAAAACAAAGGCTATCACTCAGAACCAGTTTTCTCATTGTGATCAGATCAGAATCATAAGAATGAACTACTACTTGATGAACTACTGGAAATGTCCAGAACTCAAATGAGACAATATTAATTGTGTGGGTCAGATGTGTCTAGGACTTGAATAACTAACATAATGGACCTCATAGCTGGACCTCACACCTATTTGGGCTTTTGTATGCACCCCAGACAGTTTTTACGTTGATTGCTTAAATATTTAGATATATGATAATCAGTGTAGGCAATATCCCTACTCAATATACATTTAACAACAAACTCCATGTTATATGCATTGTAAACGTGTTCTAAAGTGAACTTCCCCTTTAAACTGGTGCTTGAAAATCTGAATTTCATCCAGTAGGGAATTGACGTCTTTTTTTTACTTAACAACACCTCTACAGGATATTATTACAGTGTTTTGGCAAACTAACCCAGCACAAAATGGACACAAAACAAACAGTGTATTTCTGTCTGTTTGTTTGTTTTGGAATTAAAACATTTAGCAAATGAAATTGTGAGTGCAGTAATGCTAGCTATCTATAGCTTATGACCACAGCAAACATCAGCTTATCTTAGCATACACTCTTAGTTGACCTGTCAACCCAACAATGAACTCAACTTTGTACCAGGCTCTCATAATTTTCTAATCATTTGATGCTGAATTATACACCCAAGGAGTACAATGTCTTCTTCTTCCAAAATCAAACCCTGGCAAAACACTATTGACTGGATGGAATGGATGGTGAAAATGTATTCAAGTAAAACCAGATTATTTTTAAACCATCACTAAAAAATGTTCAAAAATAGAAATAGATGGACTGACATCTAAGGTGTGCTTTACCTCTGAATTGACCAGGGGAGCTGGCAGAAAGACAGCCACATATTTTATGCTGGTTATGCTTAGTTTATTTCTAATAGAATTTCTCAGTTTTAGTGTAAATGTGTATTTTAGGTGTCATTATATCCATTGGTTTTTATCATCTTATTCAGTAGAAACACATCTAGGAAAGCATTTATTGCACATATACATACAGATACACACAATATATGCTATCTTTCTGAATATTTAACTACATTTGCGAGATAAGTCAATGGAAACCTGGTTGACATTGAAGCCAACACTTCCAGCCCTTGATAGATTAGTCCTACCTATGCAGAGTGTGCTTACAACTGGTGAATGAGTGCATTATCTTTGTACTGCTTTTCTTGTGAATAATATTGTATTTGTGATTGCAACTAAAGAGCACAGCATTGCTTGGTTTGACTACACAACACAATCTTAGTGACCCAGCTGTGTTCTGGAAAATATTAAGGGAAAGTTCAGGACTTTTAGACCTATACATGACAACAAAGCGATTGCATTAATGTAATTCTTTTAATTCTTAATTTTTAGACCAACATTTCACAATGTGACAATGACATCTGCACTTAATGAATTCATAATTAATGAATAATTGCTGTCTGCACAGTGAATCATGAGTCAAATTTGAATTGACTTTAGTTCCCCAAACATAACATTTAATTTTGTCTTTGCCTCTAAATCTCCTTTATGTGGAAACTACTCAAGGCATTTTTGGGGCATTTTCTGGTGGAACCATTTATACGTTAGTATTGTTTTGGAAGCTGAAAGAGGGTTCATATTTGAGTTGCACTGTTTGACGTACAGTATGACACCTGTCATGGATCTACCAAAATGTGTCTACCAACAGTTGAGGGAAACATAATACATAATATAGGTATAAGAATTCCAAACTTTCCCTTTTAAAAACAGCAATATTACTTTCATTGTGGCTCAAGTATTGTGATAGCATCAGGAGCTCTGTGATCGTTCCCAACCATTGGGGGGACAGCTCAGAGAGCCCCAGTGTCATCACCGACAGCAGAGAGCCTCACATACCAGTACTGCTGTAGAAGGCAAGCCCATAGGAAGGGTGGAATTCTTCAATAAAAAACTGAGAGAGCACGATCTCGTCAGTCCTTAATGAATCGTTCCCATTCTTCCAGTAGAGCATGAGGTCGTTCTCATTGTATGCATCTTCAAGAGAGGAGAGAAGGGTGGGGGGCGCAGGGGGGGCAGGTATGACACATTCACATGTTGCCTCTCTTGGAAGAATCATGGATGTGTTCCTTAGAGGAGAGGAGACAATGCACCAAAATGTAACTCGGCACTACCTACTCTCCTCTAAGGTCAGGCTCCATGCTTTATCGTGGTGTGTGTGTGTGAGTGTGTGTGTGTGTGTGTGTGGTCTAGGTTTAGGGGCTACTTGTGGTCTGGGTTTAGGATCTGGGTCAGACAGGGAAAGCTGTATCCTTAGTATGACTCTAAAATCAGTTAGTGTGCTCAAATATGACCAACTAGTACAAGTGTAGCAGAACAGAATGAAAAAGATTATTAATCCCTTGTAAATCCTTCAGCAGAAAGATAGACATGTATAATGGACTGAGATTGACCTGATTGAGGATTACCGGTTATTTACTCTATGTAAAATGACAATGGTTGGTGTTTTCATGCGTTTATAAATTAAGTTAATGCATGTGAACAGTATATGTCTTCTCTGTGCTCAGAATAGCACATATTCAATGCTTCAAAATATCAGACGGCATTTTTGACAACTAGGTTTACCGCTGTTATTTAGGGACCTATTGTGCAAGAAGGAAGAAACAGGGGATTGAAAGTTCTGTAACATGCAAAAAAACAACATACAGGCATGCCACAAGCAGGGGAAATATCAATTACAACTACCTTGCTAACAGGTGTGCTTGTAGTATAAGCTTTGTTTATACCTTATGGACAAGCAAGCTGGATTCTACAACCGTATTTAGCAAACTTCACCAAGCTGTAAAAATGTAGTTCTCAGAAAATGTATTGTTTTAAATGCTACAGTAGTTAAAATATAAGGATATTGCAGCAGCATGAACAATCACTCACCAACAATACACACAAATTAGAATGCAACACAAATCTGAGAACAACGTTTGATATTTTACGGTGCTGCGTTCACAAGCATCACTGTACCATCTGTTGTTTAATACTCACAGCTCTCCAGCTCCAGAGAGCAATTCTGTGTGTCCAGAGGGAAACTGCTGAAGTCCATTGAACAAAGAGCAGTCACAGTGATCCTACAGTGCAACACAGGTCACAGTTAAAGACGTTTCCACAGAAAATAAGCAACTATCCAACACAAATAACTATTCTCACAGACAATTCTAGGTTTCCTCCATATTCAGAACATTTTCTGTGCCACTACTTTTTACCTACATATACTGTTTACCTACATATACTGTTTTACCTACATATACTGTTTATCTACATATACTGTTTTACCTGACACTGTAGAGGATACTGCCATCAGGATAAACCCTCAGCATGATGTTCTCCATGGTTGTGTCGTGGATAAAGGAGCGCTTGGAGTGGACAAAGAACACATCGGGAACCCAAATTTTCTTCACCAGACGGGCATCGAAGGTGCGGCTCTTGTTGCTGCTGGAGGGAAAGGCCAGGCGATCATCCTGCCAGTAATGTCTCAAGTACAAAGTCATGGTGAAGTCCTACAAAACAAAACCTACGTGAGTACTTAGGCCCAACAGAGAAAAGGTGAGTAGTATTGGCGTATTACAAGACGCTAGAAGCCCATACCATGTTGACTTCAGATATGCTGTCGATACTCTCCACCTGGACATCGATGCCCACGGGAATAGCTGACCCTACAAAAGGTCAAACACCACAATGGGTCAGGTTCAAGCTATACTACAATCTCATCCTAGATGACTCCTCCGTCTTCACATCTCCCAAAGGTCGAATTTGCAAATCGCAATGTTGAACTACAGATAAAAACAAGGCGTACCGCATGTCTTAAGCAAGACAGGTGCAAAAAGGAGTGTGTCAGCACATAATTTTCGGTGAAATAAAAAAAAAAAATGAATCTGTGGTCATGCTGGCTCAGAAACATGCATCAGCTTAGTGCGGCATTGTGATTATTTTCTTTTTGCAAAGATTTGACATCACCTCATCAGCCAAACACATCTACAACCTAATGGCCCAAACAAAACTCCTTAGACACAGCACTAATGCCATCCTGTGCCTCCTTCAAATCCTTATCCTCAGCTCATATCAACCCTAGGACCAAAGATAAGAGGCCATACTAATTTCAGCCATTTTACTATGTTTCTGGATATACAGTATCTATCTGAAAATTGTAATTATCTTTGAATTTTATTTCTGAACTATCTATATTACAGGTTGATATTATGAAATTTGGCTAGCTGTTTCTAATATCCAAACTAAATATTTTAGAGAAACCAAATAATAGCAGCTAGGTTTTAAAATATAGATACTAAATTATTAGACATTTGTATACTGAAGATTGTCTATTAATTCTGGAAAAACTGTATTGTGGCAGTGGTGCAAGGTATCAGACTGATTAGCAACATGTGCTCTCTCTTGCAGTGAGGCTGGGACCTGAATACACACACAGATGGAGATCCTGAAAAGGCATAGAGACTTTTCCTTTCCAGTGGACAGTTACATTTATTTTATAGTATTTGTTAACTGTGGCCCACTGTTATTTATGTTGGCTCATTGTAGCGCTGTTGACTTTAAAGTAGTGACATTTTCTATCAGAAATAATTGCTTGTTAAAAATTATTTCTTTTAGAAATGTTTCTTGGCATCTTTCAAGATGGGGAGGGGCAGGCTAGCCTATAGTGCTGCTTGCTATGACACTTTGTTTTATAGGTGAATTAAATTAATCAACTTACTTCTATCAGAAAGCCCAAAGTATTGGAGTTAGAATTCAACTTTGCTTCTTTACTGAAAATGACTGGTGTGAAGTTACTTTCATTCAGCTATTTTTACACATTACACATGTGGAAATTGAAAAAAAAAAACGTATTCAGGGATGGGTGAAGAGTCCATAAACTTTAATATTTATTTAATAAACTTTCTATGAATACAAATGCCAATAGTTTAGAGGATATGCAATATGGAAACTAAAAGAAATGTTGGTTTTTTTAAAGCTACTATATGTAGTTTTATGCTTTTAACAGATCATAATTACATTTCTGGTGATTGCATAGTGTAATGCACATGGGAGAATGGAAAAATCGCAATTCAGATCAGTTTCCTAGAAGCCTTGTATTCACTATGCAAGTTCGTCTGCCACTGGGCTGGATTTTGCGGGAAATGAAACGTCTTGCTTTACGGCATATAAAAGTATGGCAATTTTACTTTACCTCCTCTGTGAACATGTTGGCATGACGACAGACACCACATGACGACAGACGGCAGCCCAACTGCACTCAGTCATGAATGTAAACAATCGCATGTCATTTTGACTTTGCGACAGTTAAAAAATACCATTGGCAAACTCTAGAGGCTGCTGTAAGTTACCTATAGTAGCTTTAAATAAGGAAATCCTGTAAAAGAGGATTGTGATTTTAAAATAGATGACTGAACAAAATGCCCTATTTTAATGAACTATTTTCCTGCACCTGGGTGATCTCATTCCACCGCGTCATGGTCTTCATTTACCAGGATTAACTTCACTCAACCCAAAAACGATAGCAACCAGGATATCATTTGGGAACACAGGTAAAAAGACTGTCGTTATATATACTATATGAAATTAGTATTATAGTATTATAAAAGTTTGTTGACTATGCTATGACATTCCCAATTTATTTTTCTAGAGAATGAGTTACATAGTACAGATTACTGTGTTCAAAACACAGACAGTGGCTGCAGTCATTGTCTGTTTAGTAACAGACAATCTGGGTCAGCAAGGGTTTTTTTTTGGATGGGATGATGCCAAATATGGCACTGTAACCTACATTAAGCTTGCTGAGTTTCAGAGCAAGTATATAATACTAATGCTAATACTACAGTAATACTAATATTAATACTAATACTACTACTGCTACTACCACCACCACTACTACTACTACTACTATTAATAATAATGATAATATGTGAAGGCTGGTTTGGCAGGTATAGATTCTGATATACAATGCATAAATAAGATAGATAGGTAGATAGTTAGGTAGGTAGCTAGTATGAACCAGGCATGACATAACACATATAAACATGCCAACCTAGAACAACATGAACATTAAAATTGTTTTGTATCACAATCTAATCAAAGGGATTTGGTTAGTGGCCTTACCTCCAAAACCCGGCCGCATTGCAAAGTCATGGTCCTCAATACGAAGCAGCTGTTCAGATTTAATTAGCAGAGATTTGGTGCTGTCCAGCTTTTTCGTCCTTATGTCTACCCGTCTGAAGACCAAAGAAGACACAAATCAGCACATCAGATGTTCTATGGCTGGACTAGAGCTTATAAAAAAACCAATCTCTCGCTTTCTCTTTCTCTCTCTAACTATCACACACATACACTTACTTGAAGCAGCAATGACATCTGGTCTCGGGAGTTAGTGACGATTAATTGCGTTTCAACTGTCTGATTAAAACCCAAAGTAAGTTTACAGTATGCATTATCTTGGTGTTTGTCTCGTTGTCTTACTATTGTTGAAAATCAGTACATGCACTGATTAAAAAATAAAATTAAAAAAAGTGTACAGTATAAAGAAAGTGAGTTATATTGCTCAACATTTATCACTCATTAACAGACTCACAGTTGGGTAAGAAATAATGCCTGTCTTCATGGATAATAACAAGAACCACTAATATTTGCTATGTTGCCATTTAAGCCCACATCTTTCATCAGTTTCCACTGTCTCCCCAGAAATCCTTACACGATGGTTGATGTGAAACAAAAGACAGCATGAGTTCTTTTAATGTAGTGGAGAACCTATATTTCATTTTAAGAAATACATACAATTTTGGCCAACAAATATATCAAATCGACAATATTCAAGCATTACCAATATCTGCCCAAACAGGCACATCATTTTATTCCTATGTTTAACTCCCCTGTCATTATAATTAAGTAACTGAGAATCATTATTAAACATTCAAAAACCCTGATCAACTGAATCCATCCATTACTTCAGTAATGCTGTGATGCTGTTAATATGATGTTAACATCTGCTCTCCTGATTTTACCTCTCAACCCACATGATCTCATCACCTGCTTTTACCTTCATCCATTATGGATTATGCCGTGATGACATCAATGTAAAGTATTGAGGCTAACCAGGCAAGAACAATTTCATGACAACCTCAAATAGCAAACTATTTATTGCTATTAAAAAGTACAAAGCCTCCAACACAGCCAAGAAAAGGTAACTGTCAGCTATCGAAATGCAAACGTCTGCAGCAGATAACAACCCTAGAAAAGCGTCCTGCCAGACATTCCGCTTTGGCTCACCCTCCGTGATTCTGTTTGGTGTTCTCTCCAAGGTACACATCCTTGTGTCTCCTCTTGTTTTGGTAGTGGTTGCTGTTGAGCTGGGTGACAGGCCACAGCCAGGCCAAGCACATCAGTCTTAGGGCCAGGAGGGCCACGTTCATTGTTATATCTGGGGCTGGCTGGACAAGAGGAACCAAGAAGTTCCTCCCGCTGCGTCAGTTTCTCATCCAGGGATTCTCCAGGACGTCAACGGAATGCCACAGCTGTCCCCGCTCTCTACCGGCATGTCCATATCCCGGCGGCGCTCATTGTATTCCTGCCACGCACACGCCCAGTAACTTCTGTGTTATCCAACCTTCTCATCTCCTATAACACGGTGTAACATCGGTCCAGATATCCAGTGTTCAACTCCAATGCACAGGCATGTCCCTAGATCTATTTTCTTGTCACTGTGCCATCCCTCTGCTTATGTCTCCTGACACACAACACGTCCCCGCTCCCTACTGTCCCCTCCCTCTGATTTAAAACCAAATATCAATTTATTCCTATAATGACAAAGGAATGCCATTAATTCCTCTCTAATCTTCTTATCTGTGGTTGGTGAAATCTTTCAGTAACCTACAAACTGGAGGCAGGAGTGGGTGGGCGGGGATAATGCAACCAACAGTTTTCATCATCATTCTGACCAGATAAAAATAAAAAGCCCGTAGCCTACTTTTTCAAAGTGTCCATGACGAACTGCGCTGTGATGGTTGGGACGACACAAATGATCCCATTGGAGGAGAGACAGACGCAAACATATGTTTGTGACGCATCTGCAAACATTGTACTTATGACTGCATTTCCTGTTCAGGTAGTGTTCCAATCGGTTGTCATGCCTCCTAGAATGTTTTTATTTTTGCCCTCAGGGCCTTGTTAACTCAACCTGACCAAATATTGCCCCAAAACCTCACCCCAACCCCAATGACAACTCGGTAACACAGGTTATTTTAATCACACTTTATTACATTCCTGCATCATTCATGGTTGTCGATATTATTATTATTTATCTTTTTTTAACCAGTCATAGTAGTAGAGGACAATGATTATAATTGTGAACTATAATTATTGTCATCATTCTTCTCAACTACTACTACTACTACTACTACTGGTATAATAATAATTAAATATGTTCTACATGATTCTACATCTAATGTCAGCCACTAGTAGTTAAAACGGCGCTGTCGAGCAGTCCTCCTCGTGCTCATTGCAGTCAGCGCATGTCAGTGTGTGTGTGTGTGGAGTCAACGGACTGACCTGGCCCGCCCTGCAACCCCAAAGCACCAATGAACATTCAGGTGAAGGTTGTCAATCAATTCATAAGCACGCAAACTGACAGCTGCGGAAAATGGTGACTAAATGTTGCACTGGTAAACTAGAGATTCTGTTGCAGAATGAGGTAAAACTGGGATTCAGTTCATATGTTAAATATGTAAGAACCATACTAAAAACATACTATAAAAGTTCTCCTAAAGGGAGAAACTCGTGCAGAATCAATGTTAAAACTGAAGCACCCACAGCATGATTCCATTCTAGTGACGTGGTCCCTTTAATCTGGGATTAAAGTTGATTGAGGGCAGAGATGAGTGATGCCATCTTTAAGAATCACGCACGTGGAATTTGGTTCCCTCTCACATGTGATCCCAAAGCCTGTACACGGCCGGCAGTCATACTACAATACTCATGTGTTTACATCTATTGTATGTGGTAATCCAGTTGGAGTCAGACCCTGGGTTCCCCTTGTGGGCTGGGCTAAAATACTACATGTGCAGTGTCATCTCACAACTCCACCCTCTAGATAACTCACGATAACTTGAGCTATGTCGTCCACTTTTGAATGAATAATTATATTCAAAAGTTTTAAGCAAATTCTGAACAAGGATCTTTTCTTTTCATCTCTAGTCCTGCCTAACTCAAAAGTCTCTCCAACACCTCCATCCTCTACAGAATGCAGGACCGGGCCTTTGCCAGGTCCTTCTACCTTACCTTCTTTCTATCTATCAGGGCACCTTTGGGATTCCCTCCTAGAGGAAGTCAGGCTGACAAAATCAGTATCTTCCACAAAGACGCTGTTGGCATTCAACAAAAAACATTGTTTTTACTGAATTACATTTTTAGGGGATAAAATCTATAAATAATACCTCATTTGCTAAATTCTCCAATAAAAAATATTAAAATGCAAAGGCGACACTTTAAACATCCTGTAGAAGCTTTAAAAAGAGCTGTTGCTACATTTTAAAATTTTTGTTGTTTTGAAAACCTAAACCGTCACGGACCCTTCTGCTTCTACGTTGTGATGCTGCACCTCCCACTGTTGCTTCCTTGTAAGAATGACTGTCTGTGTTTGCTGTGTGTTGTATATATTGTATGTAGGTATGCTGGTTTATTGAGTTTGATACCCTTACCTACAGCTACATTTGTACCTTTTGTTGTATGGGGAATGGTCCTGTGCATCAGTAGTGTGCATCACCTTTAAAAAAGTTCTTCGTTCAAGTATGTGAGTATTGGCTTTTTGCTGTTGCCAAAATGAAATAGAATGCAGACTGCATCAAAGAGAACATTTGTCACTTTTGATTTTTAAAATTAACTTTTTATAGAGCCTGCATTAGAGTGTCCTGTCACTTGTGTATCAATGATTTGAGGCAATGAAAATGGCTTTTCTTCAACAGCAATTGCCTACCTGGCTTATCGAAGACATTTCAATCCCAACTAAGGCTATAGGCCTGGGCTATTTCAGTATATTTGGATGAAAGATGTTGGTTATTGACCATCGGTTTCTGCCATGTGTTTTGTGTTTTGTGTTTCAGTAGATGCCCTTTTATGGTTGACCACTCAGAAGGAGGCTAGTTAAACTTTTACCTCCCTGGTTAATTAGTCAGTGTTTCATTAGTGTTAGGAAGGACTTGAAATGGAATAACTCACAGACACACACACAGTTCACTGCACACCAATGTGCATTCACACACATTCATGCCAGTGTGTACACACTCCCATGTACTGACACAGGATTAACACCTCAGCACATACCATCTGAAATGGAACAGACACATGGACTTGTGATTGTACTTCTGATCATCTTGGGGAAATTGTCATGGACAGACTCTAAAGGTATTATACTACAAGACCTCGGCTTCCAGTCATTACAATTTATTTTAGATTCTGTAAACTTCATCTGACGGGCTGATCATTTCACATTTTAAATGTTTGCTGTTGAGGTAAATTGCCTGAGGCTCAATTTATTTACTTATCCTTAAAGTAATTTTAAGTTTGAAATCATGGGGAAGTTTTTCTTTCCTGATGATTCCAGTTATTTACATAATCTGCTAACATTACAGTAGAAAGCCTTACAGTTGGCAAATCAGTGATTATCTTCCCAGAATGTTTGTTAAAATGGCTATCTATCTATAGGCTCCAAAAAAATGCTAATTTTACCAATCAGATCATGGGTTGCAGCCAGGTGTAGCCTTAAGTAGCATTAATGCATGTCAAACTAACCATAGTGGATGCCCGATTACTCATTTAATGTTAACATTGTAGCCATCAGAGAGAGCTGTAACAACCTGTTGTTGCCGCTTGTGTAGTGCTTATTTTTGACCCCATAGCCACAGTACTTGGAAACTGGTTAGTGCATTAATTTAAAATAGTGAATATATTATGTCAGCACCACTTTCAAGCATCGGATTGCAGGTGGGAAATTTAAAAAAATAAATGTTTTTACCTCTCATCTGATCAGGATTATTTTTAACAGAATGTGTAGAAATGAGAATACATTTCCCCACCAACATTTCGTCGGCACCGTATTTCCATGACATGAGTTTCTTCCTTGACCTGTCTAAAAAGAATGGTACAGAAGTTCAAATTATGTAGTTCATTTTGTATGCCTAGTCCCCTGCTATTAGCCAGTTAGTTACCTCAATTGTTTAAATGTGTTTCCTGAAACTATAGCTCAATTTCTCAAAACTCTACACACAAAGTACATCAACATTTTGCCAAAACTACACAAATGTCATGCAAAATGCATACATTCATTCAAAACGTTGGGATTTGTTTTTTCCATCAAAATGATTCACGCAGGCCATGAGTAGGTCTTACTGAGCATTGATTTAAATTTAAAAACACAACCATCAAAATACTGTATATATGTTTTGGCCTCATGAGGTCATGTCACATATTCAAGTGTATAAAATTGTGTAAAAATTGTTTACAATTACAAAAGTTTTATTTTTATTTTCATTTCGGGGGTCCCAAAGTAGGCTGCAATTTTACAGTAAATATAAAGACTGCTGCCATGATACAATACAGAAAATATACCATCATATAAATAGTGCATTTGCTAGGTAAACTTAATTCTAATTCAGTACAGTACAGCAAAGTGTGTGAAATGTTATCACTTTGAGTGTTCTTGTTATTGTGTATGATACAATGTACATTTACTGTATTGTCCTGCCAATGAGATCCAGTTGGGCTGCATCACAACCAGGTTCCATCATACTGAACAGTGTTACAAGTGTTTTTTCATTTTCCTTATCAGTGCAATTATGAGTTTTGCCACAATAGATTTTGTGTCTTCTCAAGAAAATGCTTAGACTGTGTCAGTCTGGACAATGGATGTAACAATCTGTTATATACGAAATCAATGAACAAATTCAATAAATCTAAAAATAAAATAAATCTCCAACAAATTTCCACAGTAGAGGTCACCTGAGGTCGCTTTTATGCTCTGACAGATAATTGAAAAGTTTAACCAGTTGATTTTGAGCAGGTGTGGCGTGAGCGAGACCATTTGGTAATTAGAATTTGGCATTTGAAGGCCAGTGTTTTCCATGTGAACAAACAAGGCTTGATTATGAAAATTGCGATAAATTACAAGATTATGTGTGTAGAATTGTGCAAAAATGTGATTTAGAATTGCTATTTGAGTGAAAACAAAGGAGTTGTGCTTAGAGTTTTGTGGAAATAGCCTTTGTTCTTGACACATGAGCTTCAAGTTTTCACCATTGTGTGCATAGTTCCAGTTTTAGTATGTAAACAATTAAGAAAAACTGTAACTGAGGGGGTGAATTTTTATTGAGAAAAAGATAGCAGGCTATGCTAGTATCTATAGTCCTCTTGTCTTTCTCCAGCACAGCCAGGATGGAACTCGATCTGGTCATTCAGTAATTGAGAGATGCCCAAGTCTGACATTTTGTTCACTACGAAGCAGCAGATTGTCACAGGAACAAGTGACAGTTGAATAACTGGGAGTAGTAAATAAAAATGGCCTCAGGCAGCAAAAGCTGCATTTACCTCTATTTATCTTTAATACTATACATCACTGGTTATTTATTATTTTTAGCTTACTACTTGTATGCCTGCATACATCTGATGTATTAAAAATATGTACAAAAAATAGGATAAATGGTAAACTAAGACAAATTATTTGTTATATGGAAAATAAAAGAAATTATAAAAATAAATAAATTGAAATGAAGAACATGCTCAGTAATAAGTAACTGGCAGTGTAGTGAATAGAGAGACCATCCTTTAACTGGAATGGTTAAAGCCCCCATGACAGCAGCTATCCACCCCGCTGAAGCTGACCCTGAAAAGAGATCTTCTTCTTTGTGGATGAAAAGTTTTTAAAAAGAATTGTTCTAGTTTATTATAATAGGTGTATCATGCTGTGGTTTTCATATATCAAGGCCAAATACAGTTTTTAGTACAATAGATGGAGGGATGTAACTTAAATATTAAGTAATACATTGCTATGATGAATTTCTCAGTGCTCCTCAATCTTGACTTCAGGTTGACCATCAAGTCTTACTTTTCAGAGGCCAATGTGACCTGTATCATTCACGATGACTGCATCCTGCCCTGTAGCTTCAGACCCACTGGGACTGTGGTCATCCATTGGTACAAGCAGCAAATCCCTGTTCACAGTTACTACTACAACAAGGACCAGTTTGGACTACAGAACAAGCATTTCAGTGGAAGGACTTGCTTGTTCAACTCCCAGATCATCTATGGCAATGCTTCCCTCCTCCTTAAGAGAGTCAAAGTTCAAGACAAGGGCAGGTACAAGTGTTACACTAGTACAAAAAAGGGCAACCACGAGACCTTCGTCAACCTTGAAGTGAAAGGTCAGTAAAACTTTACTGTCTTACTCTTCTGAAACATGTTCTTTTCAAATGCAAATTATGCTTTTATTAGCTGCAAATTATGTTTTTTTAGACACACTAAATGTCTGTATTGTTATCAAAATATAATAAAATTAGTATGTTTTGAAACTTTACATTCAAGTTTGTTTGATATAGTTAGTTATAGTTATAGGATATAGTTGGTGCTAAAGGTCTGAAATGTGCCCACAAAGCCAAAAAGAGTTTCTGCATTATTTATCTTGATATAGTATAACCCAGGGCTATAGTGATAATGGCCATCCATTCATTATTCCCCGCAAGGTTGTGACAGCTAGGTGGAATTAAGTAGGCTGTCTTTTTCCACTACTCCGCTATTGACTGGCTCGTTCTAATCTCTTCATGGTACACCACGTTTGAAAGCGAAAGCAGACATTACCTACTGTGTTACATAAAGGTTTTAAGGAACCACAACTCTAATACTGCCCAGACAAAGAAAAAAGCGAGAAAACATGCTGTTGATTGAATTATGACTTTTTCTAGATTCTAATTAACTGGCAGGTGACAGTGATTGATACCTGGGGTTTGACTGATTAGGTAATGTGTGGCCAGCAGAAAGAGGTGACAACAGAGACAAAACAACAGAGAGTAGATGGAAACAGCCCTACTGAGGCACAATTAAACAGAAACAGCTTTCAGACAATCACCATTACACTATATCTTAGGATGCAATGTGGTGACTTTTTATTTGATTTTAACATATTACAGATAGCACCTTTAAAGGTTACTATTGTGACATATTTATTTAAGGATAGGTTTATTTTAAGGGTAGATTTATTCTGCCAGATGTGTTTCCACCACAGGATACAGTGAAGTAGATACGTACGTAGCATATGAACGTAGCATAGAGGCATGAACAACATCATAAGATGATGGGGCACACTTTTCTTTATTGTTTTTGGCTAGCTACGTTAGCTCAATATATCTCTGCTTCTCAAGACCTTTCAAACCATTCCATTCCATTATCTTGCTTTCACCAGAGATTATGTAAGAAAATGGTTTGGTGGCATGCAAAATTGATAAAAATTCCTTTATTTCCCTGTATTCATTTCATTTAGCCCTTTCAACAAGTGCTTAACAGGAAGCTGATACAGCTGAACACTGATATGAAGTTATTTACATTGTACTAATGCGAAGAGAGAATTTGATACGTGAACAGGATGGGGTTGTAAAAACTTGGGGAGCCGCAGGAGCCTGCCAGAGAAAATATACTATACAACTCTAGCTGCAGCCAGGTCCACAGGTTAGCTGCCCCACGTTCATGTTTCCAAGATTTTATTATCAAACAAACGAATGGCTCCACTGACTTGTTTAAATAGCAATACGATAGATTCTCATTCTAAAAATTTCACAAAATGTTTCCCAATCTTGTAAATAAACCCAGCTCCTAGGCAGCATATTCATGCATATCTGCATGTAGCTAGCTACCCATGGCAAAGTAGCACCATCTGCAGGAGATTTGTTATATGTAATATATTTGCACTGTGTGAATGGGACACCATGGGAAGGAACTAATTCAAGAGATTTATAAGAATGGAACATGGAAATACTAGTTATTTTGTATAATTAATACCTATTTTTAATTACAATTAAATTTATTTTATTCACATTAAGAGGAAATTGAGTTTACAACCATTTAGGTGAAATTCAGCTAATTCTTTATCAGAGTGCTCCTTGCATCAAAAAGACTGGCAACTCAGTACTGTTGCAATGCCTACTGTACCTCAATCCATGTACTCTCCACTTGGCACTTTACAGTTAAGTTTCAAAATGTCAAATAGTCTAATTTATACTTTAAAAAAAAAAACTTTATGCCTGAATGCTTCAGAAAAATGTAGTTTATATGACAAAGAAGGAGTGTTGAAGACATTTGTGCATTTGCTCCATAATCGTCATAGCAAATCTACCTTCATATGTTCTTATTAACCCCAATTATTGTTCCATAATGACAGTAGACTTACACATGGTTCTTAGAGTAGCTTGTTTTTCGTTGGTGGGAGAACGGCTCTTTCTTCAGACAGACCAGCACCATGAATTTATACATGTCATTGTCAAGTTCAAATAGATGATGCCTTTTCAGTTACTGTTGTTTTTCTTTCCCCATTTTTCCAGCTCTCATCCAGACTGTGAACATCGAGATGACGGACAAGATGGTCTCCTGCTCCTCTCACAATATCTACCCTGTCCCTCATGTGGCATGGGCCACCGACCCTCCCTCTTCCACAGAAGAACTACAAAACTCCACAATCAAAACCACAGACTACAAGGGTCTCTTCACTGTGGAGAGCACACTGAGGATTCTGGGTAATCTCTCTGACCACGCCTACTTCTGCTCTTTCATATCTGCAGACAAGACCCAGGTGTGGACTGCCTCTAGGAAGAACCATGGTATGTTTTGAAAACAAATACAATATTATTTTCATAATGTCCTTAAGGGAATAATACAAAAAGAAAAGAAAAACAAAACTGCATGTAAAATATCTTTCAGAGGAAATGACAGAGGACGAGGGGCATAAATTATCCATCCCATGCATCACCCCACACAATCTTCAGAATTTCTCCCTTACCTGGACCTTCACCAGATCCAGTGAGCTCACAGTCATTCTACGGTACGACAGCAGAACCAGACACACCTTTAACCTCTGGGAGGGCCAGGCTGAGCTGGACCAGGACCTGCTTCTAGTGGGAGACGGATCTCTTTGGCTTCACAACCCAGAGAGTCAGGAACACACTGGGACCTACACCTGTACATTCTCAGGCCTCCAGAGCAGGCACATGGTCCAAACAAAAGTCAACATCACTGTTGCCTCAATAAGTAAGTACAAAATTGCTCTGTTTATAAATGGGTTACAATCTCTACACAAATGGTGTTTTAAACGAGGCAATCAAAAAACAACAATTGAAGTAAAATAACACAACATGTCTGCTTGACAGGTGAGGATGAGCGCAGTGTGGAGAGATCATGGTGGAGCACTGCAGCCTCTGTAGCCTTTGTCATGTTCACAATATTTGTGGCCGTCTCTCGATGTTTAAGGCAAAGAGGTAAGAGGTTACCAAATGAACAGTGAAGGATTACCAAGAGCGTGTCTCTAGAATGTTGCGTCTTTTCAATTCAGTTAACAGGTTTGCAAGAACAACAAACAGTACAAAAAAGGGTTTTAGTCTCTTTGTGCTGAGACTATCGAAGCAAATATTTTGACAAACCTATACTTAGGTTTCCATATTATTACAAAAGACAAAAATCAATGTGCAGTGGGTCATATGATGCTATGATCCCTGTTAAGGGGGCCCTAGAGGTTGTCGTGCCCAGGGGCCCTTGATCTCATAATCCGTCCGTGGACACTTGCTGTACAGGCAGGGAGCATTAGAGAGCGAGTGTATGGGAGCCATCTTTATAGAATGCCCCAGTTTTGAGTCCTAAGACCCGGAAGTGCGTTACCAATGGGTTCCCTCGCCAAAACTCTAATGGATTTTTCCCATTGGGTTTTCGTTAGATCCATGGAATAAGGTCTGTGGTTTACACAAGCTTAACAGATGTGGCACATTTTGTTCTACGAGATAAAATATCCCGCTCATGAATTTTGAAGCTTTTATGTGCCTCATAAAAAAATTATATCAATTGCATTTAAACTTCAAAAATCTTACAAGTGGTGTTCATTTGTGAAGATTACCTTGTTGAACAAAACGTGTGAATATCATACGCTTTTGTTTGCCACAGAGCTTATTTTCTGCATTAATCCAAAATCCATTACAGTTTTGGCGAGGGAACCCATGGCTGAGATAGCTTCCAGGTTGGCCTACAAAAATACATCATCACTTCTGCACTCTATAGGCTCCTCCACAGGTGGCAGTCATTTTCCTCATAAGAGAGAGGGGGGACTAGCAGTGTCCGCCCACTAGAGGGGGACAAAGAGAGAAATGGGCAAGCAAGGAGAGACACAACCCTGACAGGACTATAAACGAACCATGGTTGGCTGTCTTAGCAAGTTAAAGTTAAATGGCCAGAACGTGGAACTCTCCCACGGACAGTGATCTTGATTTGATTTAAATTGATTTGTTGGACAACCGTAAAGCTGCAAGTGAATACAGCTTTGTGATTTGTACATGTTAACTTGCTATGGAGGTTATTGTAAGCCACTATTAAAACATTTCAACAGACACAACTGGAAAGTAATCTGATATCAGTGATGAAAACTTCTCACATACTTAATCTCAGTGGATTATGTCCAAGGGCCATGTCAGTTCACCGGTAACTGAGTTTCAATTGGCTAAATGCTATAACTGTTTAATAAATCATTCTATTTTTCTCGTAGATACAGCAATAGACACCAGGACTGGCTTTCATAGACACAATGGAGCAGGTCTCGATGACGGTGGACCAGATGCACATCTAAATACCTCTGCTTCACTCATAACTGGACCACGTACAGTTGAGGGCAATATACCGAAACTACACTGTCAAACACAAGATGACCCGGATGGGGCTTTGACAAAAATAGCAGAAAACTGT
>OMKK01006692.1:14871-26860 GCA_900302305.1 Polymixia japonica | reverse complement strand
TCTCTCTCCCTCTCTCTCTCTCTCTCTCTCTCTCTCTCTCTCTCTCTCTCTCTCTCTCTCTCTCTCTCTCTCTCTCTCTCTCTCTCCTACGTTCTCCTCACCTTTTGTCATCTCTATTTGTTTATCGTCTAGTGCTGCTGATCAAAAGAGAGATTATATCACTCTGGGAGTGATACACATCAGACACAGGCACATCCAGGAACTTTGGCTTGTAACACATCCCGCCCCTTTTTGAGGGAAAACAAATGACACTTGCCATAGACTTTGTAAAATGTCAGTACAAAACAAAACCAATAGAAAACCACCAAAATTGAATTAGTTTATAAATGACCCAAAGACACTATGTCAAGTAAATATATGTCCACTCTGCCTGCCATAGAATATAGAAGATACGTTTAAAATATTAATTCGATCCATCTTCAGTCATCTCCCTTCAGTCTCCCAGCATCAAGCTGATGCAATAATCTCACTCAATGGCCAGAGGTGTCCTACCCGTACATCTACTTTTACCTTATTGAGTCTCCAGGTAATCAAATTACCAGTGCTATATTTTACTTTTCAGTCCTGCTCTACAAATAGTATGCTAGCTAGCAATAGCACTGTGCTCTGACAACTGAACTAGCTACGTTTTAGCCTATACGTTAGCCTGAACCCCAACCAGTAACTGTTGGTAGCCTACAAAGAACCTGGGCCCCACTACAACCTATTCTTTATATAATGTTGGTTACAGGAGGCTATGAATTTTTATACAATTATTAGCTACCTTGATTCTGCAAAGTGGATGAGCGCACACAGGCTCACTGCCACTGTCCTGCCCTTGCAGTATGTGCTGTGGCTGACAAGCATCTGTGCTACTAACATTAGGCTACAACTGTTATTATTAAATTCATGGAAGTAAAAATGGTTTGTCTTTGCGCCCCTAAAATAAGCTAAACTATTCTTACAGGGTCAAGTAACACAGGTGACTCGTTTCACACACGTGCAAATAGAACAGGATATCCTGTCCTACCTTAGTGGCCAGAAGACCTGTCATTAGTGTGCTCTTCTCTACCGTCTTTAATCCCATCCCAACTGTGCCCAAAGCCATTAGAACGTCCCTTGTATTTCCATCAATACCCGCTTTCGCTTTCTGATTTCATTAAATTTATTATTAAATATTTATTGTTGGTGCAACCAACTACACAGCAACTCTTCGGCATAGCGTTATTCATTTAAACTTTGACTTTAGCTTTGTTTAAAGTAGAAGTTTGGAGACATGTTTCAACTTCCTCTGTTTACACTGTTGCCGTCTACGCAGCACGTGGGTTTGTTTTCCCCTAAAAGGGGCATGGTGATGAGAGTCTACTCTGGATGACGTATTGCCGGTCTGATGTATACCAAGTAATACTAAAGAGGAGCGGTCCTGCAGCGCGCCGCACATGTGTGTTGTTTGACAGTGAGCGCACACAGCAGCAGCAGAGAAGCAGACTGCATGCACTAAGAAGCTCACGTGCTCAGGACATGATCTACACTCTTATCACGAAGATGACACTGTAACGGAGATTCTGCCCCATAAGCTTGAGATTCCAGTCAGACAGCCAGATACACGTAGAAACACAAGCACACGCGCTGCTGTGAACACCATAAACATAATTATCTTTCTTAAAAGCACAACATCAGATTTTCATTTCACTGATGATTATCTTTCTTTGGAATGATGGAATGCTGAGGTCAAAGTCTGAGATTCTGGTGAATGTTGTTTACTTGTGCTCTGTGTAAACATACAACATTACATGCTGACCCTTGGTCAAGGTCAATGTCCTGATGGATACGATGCACTGAAATAGAATTTGAGAATGATGTCTGTGTGTGTGTGTATGTATGTCTGTCTGTCTAGTAAGAGAATTGAAAGGTCAAGATAATTGGTGGGTTTAATACAGACTGTGCACACAGATGCAGATAAAGCATATTGAAAGACAGCTGGTGGGAGTGAACTTAGGAGTACAGAGGCTGGACTGCCTCTTTGCCTTTTGGCCTTTGTCTCTCAGGCAGCAGGGTGGCCTCATACTTACTGAGCCCACCCTTCAACTAGACAACCCACAATGGCAAGCATTCCCTACTGAAGTGTCCTTTTGCAAGGCACTGAGTCCCTCCCAGTTCAGCGGCTCATAGCGGCTCAGTGGCTCTAGTATTTACAGTAAGCATCTGTATTAATAACAGGGTTTCCCCCAGCTGTCAATTGCGGATTAAAAATAAATAATAATCATACACTTTTTTATGAAATAAAATTGTGTGAAATAAAAATTATTACGCCCAATCATTTTAATTAACATAATAAGATAGTGTATTGTGGGACCTCTATGTAATAAGAAGTGCAACTGCCAGAGGTGGAAAGTAATTGAGTAGATTGCATGTTTAATAAAGGTGAGTATTTAGCATATTGGCATAGTTGTGCTTCCCATCCCCAGATCTGCTGTAGGCAGGCCTAGACCATGCGCCATCACCAAGCACATTCTGACACTTACCCCCTCCGCTAACCAATTTCCTGTGGGAAACCCTGAATTACTAACGGCAACTAATAACACCTTACATGTCCCATTGGAGTATTTATAATTGGGTCTGCATGGTATCCAAGGGATAAAGCCTAGATTTTGAGATGGTGGTGATGTAGTGATGCTGAGCAGTAGTATTTCTATCAACAGCACTTCCTCTTACAAAACATGTGTATCAGGTTTCATAGCCCTAAATGTAATGGTAGAGGGGGAGGAAGGACATTGGAGAGGGAAATGCAAACTGATCCTATGAGGCCTGGTGGGCTAATAGAACACAGGACCACAATTCTGCTAACATTGGAAATTTCTCCCTGTCTATCTGTACTTTATATATTGACCACCCATTGATTTCTCAGCTAGATCTGACCATACCGGAAGTCTCTGACCAAAACAGTTCAGCAGTGTTACAGGTCTTCATTTTGTCACATAAGGTATTATCTCATCCAAAGGTCTTCTTAAGGTTGCAGCAGCAGTCAAAGTGCTTATTACCACATAATGCACAGGATGGAGCTTTTCTTTCTCTTTCTTTCATAGAGATGTGACAGACTGTTGGCTGCCCCAACAAGGCCCCCCCCAAGTGGGGTCAGAGACTCATCCCCTCACCCTGGGACTTAGGAAATTGACTTATGCTGAGCTTAGCATCACTCACTTCCTCTCATCTTAATTAGACTTGGCTCCAACCCAGAGATCCACCTTGGAACTTTACCTGCTTTAGACAAGCCATCCACTTTGTGAACAGTAATCTAATGGGCCCTCATGCTGGGTGCTAGCCCGGTATCCTATTCCAGGTCTGTCCTGTTCAGCAGGCCTGGATTTGTTGTTAACGCTGGTTCACTCTGTGGAAAGCAGAGAAATCCTGTCCATTTTTTTATGCCTTTTACAGTCTCGTAAATGCAGGTAGTTGGTTCAACTGCAGAGGTGGGATTGAATGTTGTATTCTCAAAGGGAAGCATGTGTTATGAATGAAGCAATGCGTGTCCTAATTCCTGTGTATGTGTATTTGTGTGTGTGTCCACACATGTGCAAGTTTTTACGCACCAGCTTGCGCGGTATGTTGGTGGCAAGGGGTTAAAAACAGTTCAGAGCTAATCTCATTAGTCACTTAGGATCAGGCTGTCTGAGAGATGCTAGGGTCTTTGTGTACAAAAACAACACTTTATAGTGTGCAAACACACACTTCACACATGCCATGCCCCATATTCTACACAGCCAACGCCTCTTCCCTCATACTGTAACACTTCTTTTCCCTTTTCTGTTTTTTGTATCAATAGATAAGTCTTTTATATTTATTCTCTTTGTAACATTGTTTGGGCAGGATGCTTTTTAAAAGTTAAAATTCATATGAAATTGAATCTGTGGTTTAGTATTGGATTTTACAAATGCCATTTCTGCACTGGCAGAATGTTAATCATCTCAATCTAACATTGTGTCTGTGGGCCTGTTGACAGCCATTCGTTTTGGTCGGATGCCCCAGTCGGAGAAGTTGAAGCTGAAGGCTGAAATGGTGACGGGGGACAGGGAGGTGGAGGACCCCCATCTGGCTGACCAGAAGACCCTGGCCAGACAGATCTATGAGGCCTACCTCAAGAACTTCAACATGAACAAGGCCAAGGCCCGAACCATCCTCACCGGCAAGACCAGCACCCCTGTATGTGGAGTAAGAGTAATGTGAGTGTGTGAGTGTGAGTGTGTTCATGCTTCCATCCTCACCGGCAAAACCAGCAGCCCTGTATGTGGAGTAAGAGTAATGTGAGTGTGTGAGTGTGAGTGTGTTCATGCTTCCATCCTCACCGGCAAGACCAGCACCCCTGTATGATGTGAAGTGGTGTGAGTGAGTTCATGCTTCATGCCATTATACGAATTTTGTAATAGGTTGTTTTTTCAATGCAACTATTAATTTATCTCTTCCCATCGGAGTAAATTTGGTCTCGCTCTATTCAGAAGAAATGTGCAACCAAGCTTGTCCTTATGTCTCAATATGACCTGGCAGCCAATACCGTAGAGATTTTATGCAGCCAGCCAGTGACAGAAATACCTTGCTCAATCAATAGTGCAGGCCAACATGCAAGCTTGAAAAGGAATCATCTGTTTGCACTGAAATTATATAAGTAACACTGTATGAGCCCACCACTCCACTTCCCCCAACCCGTTTCATTCTCCTCTCCTGTCTCATCAAAAACATTCCCTTGGCAGCCCTGTATCTTTCCCTTTACTTTCATCATAAAGTCGGGGTTGACTGGGGTGGGATGAGGGTCTGCTGCCCAGAGTACTAGTGCATTCCATGGATGGATGTGTAGGTGTGAGATAGGTCAAGAGGGACAGGTCAGTCAAAGTAAACATCCATGTTCAAACACAGACATGCCCTGTTGCTTCCTGAGTTTAGAGCTTCTCCGTAGTTCTGTGTCCATTTTCAAGGTCAGACCAGGTCTCTGTGGTCTACAGCTGTTGGAAAGCAGTTTGAAACAAGTGTATTGTTTGATCTGCCCAAGGTTTTGCAATGTGCTAATGGTGTCACGTTCCTTGGAAACAGCTGTGAACAGGCCACACAGAGTTTGTGATCCTCTGTTTACAGTTAACCAGTTTGAGCTCTATAATCTATTCTTCTGTTTTGCGTCCAGCTCTCATGTATTTGACAAAATCAGTTGTTAAATGACGATCTGGCTCCGGCAACGGCCAGCCAGCACTTCTTTTTGCTTCCTGTGACTCCCAGTGAAAGTCATTCTCTAACATTTGCCAAGGCTGAGGGCCAGAATGCTGACATGTTACTTTAATTTCATTCTGAGGTTGTGAGCGTATCATATGTCATTTGAGTAAGCTTCACAGTGGCAAAGGAAAGTATGTGAACACACTGCTAATCTGTTAATCATTTGCATTATTTTGAATTAAAATTCAAACTTCATAAATTAATAAACATATGGCTTTACAGTGTGTTATTTATGCTACTTACTTAACTATTTATGCAACAAATACATAAGTATCTCTTGTGGAAAAAATAGATATCTTGTTCATTATCTGGTAAAATCCAATTTAACTCCTATTACATATGTAAAATATTGCCTTTAAGGTTTCCCTAGTCTCTGTCAGTGCCTGAAAGACATTCTGAATCGTGATTGTTTCAATGTTGGCTTTGATTTACCTACAGCCTTTTCAGTTTTTACAGTGCCTCTCAATTGGTCTTTGTGTGTGGTCTGATTATTCTCAGCAGTCATCAAGATTCGAATAGTTTTGAAAAGTTTTGTAATGATTCACCTCATGTGTAAGTCCACATCCAGCGAAGTAACTGAGTAGATATCACCCTCTTGCTACACTGCTCCATGTTGTACACAGGGTCGTTTGATGTGGGAAGAGAACATGGCATCCTCCTTTTGAGCACAAAATACATGTTAGACGTGAAAACATTGTGTGGGAAATGGAATTTGGGGACTGGTTTTACATTGCTGTTTAAATAATGGGCTTTCTCCAAACTAATCTTCCTATTGAGTTATATGAAAAAAGTAGCATAGCAAATTCGCTGTGATGAATTACCTGTTTTCAACTTGATGTGACAGTAGGGTAACAGCTTTGGGCCCCTTTGCGTATGCAAGACATTAGCATCAAGTCATGTACTCGCCTTACGTGAGTACAGTGATGCAAAATTAGGCCTCGCCTGAAAATCCATTGACATAAGAGAACCATGGTTGGATTCATACAGAAGGTCAGTGTTGAAACGGTTTTGATTCTCAATTCCAGTTAATTACTTAATGAAGAAAAAAAAGGCTTTTAATGAGTATATACCCATTCTGAAACTAGGCTTACTTTTTCCACAGGGAGTGCTAAAGTTTTGATTATGTGATCATGTCATCCTACATCTATTAGAAGCTATATGATAAGCAAAGTCTTATTTAAAGTCCCACTCCAGTTTTTTAGAAAAACATACTCGGCAAACAGAAGCAAAGAGTGACGACGTGGGTTATTTGAACCAGGTGCTTTTATTTGACATGAGCAGTAACTTGACAGCTGTCTGTCTTGGTTAGGCCACGTCAGAGCATGACATGACGTTTTGACTGTAATTAGAAAATTAAATTTTCTGCCCAAAATACTTGATTCATTGTGGGAAGCATGTACCAGCTCAACAACATAAACAGTCCTGGGCTTTTAATCAAAAGTAAGAAAATAAAAACTACAGCTTGAGAGAGGGTCCCTCATACTTCCCCTTGCCACTGTAACCTGCCCTGGGCATAGCATTAGTGAATCAGAGCTCTGATGTGCTACAGCAGGTGTTGGTTGACTTCTGCGGGAACGTTCCCAGCTGAAATCCTCATTAACATGGTTTCCACTATAGGGCCAAACAAGGCTAACTAGGGCTTAGTGTTATATGTACCTGAATATACCCCAAAACAGGATGTACTGGATACTTTTGCATCTTGTTATCAACAGAGATTTTTTGACAGCTGGGCTACAGTTTTAAAGACCTCGTGTTTGTTGACATTTTGAGAGGACCCGATGTGAAAAAGTGTTTTTGTGTTCTCCAATAAATTCCCCACAACCATGATAGAGCTGAGGAAAAATATTCAGAAAAAATCTTTTAGCTAGTTTGCTTTAATTCCTAATAGTTGTAAGAGATGTCTGTTTGAAGTGCAATATTTTTAAATAAGACATTGTCTCCATGCCTAAGGGTACACTCCAGATAAGATTAGATGGGTCTAATTTGTTTTTAAAGCTTTTTGCATCAGTTAACTTGCTAACGTCTTACTCTCTGGCTCTGCTCTCAATTTAAAATGTCCTAATATTACTTGGGAAATTGGCCTCCAAGCCCAGGTGTTAAGAGTGACATCTGTATAGGTGTACAATCTCTGTGGATTGTATGTGGCCTTATATGTATTTAATTGTTTGGTTAAGTACAAAACTTATATGATTATTATATACTGTATATATATGATCTTTAACCTCTTCTTTTCAATAAAGATTCTGTATAAACTTCTGTATAAGCCGTATAGGCATACTTGTTTTGTGGTGGGTAGGTAATGTGACGTATTCTTCACTACATATTTATGTAATGTACACATCGTTTGTGCTTTTCTCACATTAAACCCTTTTTCAAATATGAATACTACCTATATGGGACTTAAGAACATGTCCTCACTCTCTTTCTCCACCCTCTCCCTTGTCCCTCTAGCCGTTTGTCATCCACGACATGGAGACCCTCCAGCTCGCAGAACAGACACTAGTAGCCAAGATGGTGGGAACAGCAGGGGTGCTGAAGGACAGGGAAGCAGAGGTACGCATCTTCCACTGCTGCCAGTGCACCTCAGTGGAAACTGTGACTGAGCTCACCGAGTTCGCCAAGTCCGTCCCCGGGTTTTCAGGCCTGGACCTCAACGACCAGGTGACTCTGTTGAAATATGGCGTGTATGAGGCGCTCTTTGCCATGCTGGCCTCCTGTATGAACAAGGATGGCCTGCTTGTGGCGTATGGTTCAGGTTTCATAACCCGGGAGTTCCTCAAAAGCCTGCGGCGACCATTCAGTGACATGATGGAGCCCAAGTTCCAGTTTGCCATGAAGTTCAACGCCCTGGAGTTGGATGACAGTGACCTGGCTCTGTTTGTGGCAGCTATCATCTGCTGTGGAGGTGAGGGCATGGGAGAAAGTTATTTGTGATAAAGCTATTAACAACAGTTAACAATACATCCTTTTCTGTTTGAGTGAAAATCTTAATCTTGTTCAGGACAAGCACTTCCATATTACACAAATGGCTCCTTGCAGAAACTGTAAAGTCACTGAGATGCAACCCTCTTATACATTTTTTTCCTCTTGTGGTTATGGATTCTTGACCAAATCTGTTTCTCTCTTTATCATCAGACCGCCCAGGGCTAGTGAATGTGGTGCACATAGAGCGCATGCAGGAGAGCATCGTCCAGGTCCTACGGCTCCACCTTCTGGCCAACCACCCCGACGACACCTTCCTCTTCCCCAAGCTGCTGCAGAAACTGGCCGACCTCCGGCAGCTGGTCACTGAGCATGCTCAGCTGGTACAGGAGATCAAAAAAACAGAGGACACCTCACTGCACCCGCTCCTGCAGGAGATCTACAGAGACATGTACTGAGGAATATGGAGAGAGGAGGTGGAGGAGGCACAAGGAGGGGCGCTCCGCAAACTATCTCCTTTTGTCAGAGACAGAGAGGAGTTCTCCACAAGCTACTGTAGGGTTGAACCACTTAAGCCCTGTCATGCAGCAAGACTTAGCTTTGGCCTCTGGTCAGAACAAGAGTTCTTTATAGGTCCAGATCAAACAGCTGATGGTTGTCTTGACTTGACACAGTACTCTCCACTCCATTACATGAACCTGCGTAAACAGGAGATGTTGTGTATGTAAAAGAGCTGATGTACAGCTGATTAAGAGCCCATGTAAAGTACAGTGTAAGAGATCACTGGCCAAACATGCTCAAGTAACTAAATGCTCATTCAAATTTGGAGTCTTTGAGGCAGCATCCTTGGTTATACCTATGAGATAACCCAACCTGACCCTTGTCGATGCCCTAAAATGAGGAAAGAAAACAAACTTGACATAGTAATCACTCCAGCAGTGTGTTTCAAGCTAGACTTTTGTACCGAACTCAAAGAACAAAAAGCCATATGCACCTACATTTGCAGTTAACAACACCCAAGTGACTTCAGTGCTGACAGCAACGTTCAGACAGTAGTGATAAAGTTTCAAAGCAAGGCAGCTTCTCTGTTATTGGCTGTGCCCTTTCAATGATGTCATCAAATCCCAGTTCAGCTGTAGGCCCCCATGAGCTTTTTGATGGTAAACTCTCTCTACCAGTCCATCACCATCTTTTTACATCTAGAGGTTTCACTAGACTTCTGAATTTAATATTTTCTGTTATTTGTCAGTCTTTTAAGCCATATTTTTGTAATGATGGTATATCACTGTCATTTACTCTCTTGTTCCCACCATGACCTAATTTCGACATGGAGACTAAGTGTGCATTATCTTCACTTATGTCTCAACTAGGTTCAACAAATGTCAGCAAACTTCTCTACTTTTGATAAAGGAAAACTATAATGGCAATAGAAACCCCCACTTCTTTTGAGATTTGATGTCATTCAAGACTGAAAACGCCACAGACAGAGACTCACTGTGTAAATGCACCACAATGCAACACTCAAGCACAAGCGTGCTTATGAGATGTGATAAAAGACTATTTTATACTGGATCTTCATTACAATTCCTTTTTCAGAAAATACATGCAGAAATATTCGGCACTCCATCCAATTTTGTATCCTGTTATTTAAGGACTTACACCAAGATAAACTAGATTACTACCTTACTACAAATTCAAAGCAGATTTGCCACAAAAACATTACCCAGTCCATTTCCTATTTTCTCACTGTGTACCACTACTCCTCAAATGAACATACCCTCATTGATATTCTCTCTGTCACTATAACTGATCTTTCTCTCTTCTGTTTTTCTCTCACACACTCTGCCTTCCACAGTGCCTTCATTGGCTATCTTTGGTCCTCATCTTAAGGGTATTATCTACACAATTTTTTATATTGATAACAAATGTAAATTGTAAATCACTCTTTTTCACAAAAGCAAATCTGAATGGTACAGAATGGAAGTTTAAACATATATTACATTTAGAATTTTTTGAATGTTTATATTTAATCCCCAGACACTTTTTCAAATTGAGGGGAAAAAGTCTATCCTTCAGTTCTTATTTAGCAATCAAATATTAAAACGTAAAAGCCACGTTTGGCCACAAGCTTGCAGTTACCCATGGTGCTTCGTTGCAATGAAGAAAGCTGATGATGCAAACAAGCCATTGTAGGGCAAAAAGGATAAAAGTAGAGACTTTCCCCCCGGTGTGACAAGTGTATGGTGTGAAAAAGTTAACTAAATTTCACACAGTCAAAGTATTCTTTAAAACATTTTTGTCATAGGTTTGTCTATCTCTAATGATAAATGTGCATGTGAAAAGGCTGCTCGTAGATTTTGTACTAATACTACCCTCATGGAAAACAGACACCCTCCACAGAAGATTTCTTGGGGACGTTGAGAAGGAAACAATGATATATGCATGTTTGATAGTTTGGATAAAATATTTGTGAATCTGAGGGAATGTGAGGTTTTCTGTTCCATTTCCTTATCTTACCAAAATCTCTAAATTCATCTTAAATTAAATGAAATTTGGTCAAGTGTAATGGACCTAGCTTATGTAGTTACACCACATTGTTTAAACAGTTTGTACATAGATTAAACAATCATTTTGACTGCTCGCCCCAACTTTTAACCCTGAGGTAGACAAGGTATTAATGATGATCAACTTTTGTATTCCTCTGTTTGGTAAATACTTTAAAATGTTTGAAATTGTACAGTTAATGTAGGTATGTATCTTTTTTGCTTAAGCGCCACATAATTGTGTTCTAATTGAGTTGGATGATATTTTTATACTAAAGCTAAAGTATATATGTACGACTAGATCTGATAAATGTTTTTTTTTTGTTTTTTTTAATGCAATTGAAGAGTGCAATGTAAATAGACTCAAGGGTAATAAGGCAACGGGCGATCTGAATATAATGACATCCATGGATCTGAATCCCATTGGGGACATTCCTTTTGTTAATTCCCATTTTAGAGAGAGAGAGAGAGAGAGAGAGAGAGTGATCAGTATGTATTTGGCTCATTTCAAAATAGCTTTATTTATTCCACACTGGACATTTAAATAAAGCTGTTTTGATTTTAACTTAATGCATATGCATGTACACACAGCCCAGCTGCACACAACTATGTGTAGTTGAAAGTAAAACTTGGCCTCCATTACGTTTGTTTGGATATGGTGAAAACTATTTTTAAAAGACTCCGTATTTTCAATAGACATTATTTGTTTATTCTTTGCATGAGGATGCTATTGAAAGGTCAAGGCAGAGTTCAACATCCATCAATACTTGTTGCATCTATCTATGCTGTGGTCTCAGGTTGCAGGTTAAAGAGTAAAGAGGATGTATAGACTCAGAATTGTACTGTTATTATCAGAAATGCTCCATAGTTGCCTCCTCATATTGTACAAACTAATTTCCTATTTTTTGACACTATGACTTCTCTCTTTTGATTAATAGAGACACTAAATGCACTCACATTTTTTTCACTACAGCGATCACATAGCATGCTATCAAAGTGAGGAAGATGCAGTAACTAAAATGCAGTATATCAGTTTATAGCCTGCTCCCATTTTGTATTGCTTTTTTGCTGACTTTACTCCTCATTCGCTGCTATTGTACTAACTTACCAGACATTGTTATGCCATGAGTAGATTACTGACCTTTGAGCTGCCTGTACTTATATTTTTCACAGAATGTCAACCCCCTGCAGAATTCACACAATGCAGCTCACTTTTTACTCAATTCCTGGGATTTGGGGTTCCCAGGTATACTTAGGGATTATCCACAAACAGTCTGTGCCTTAGCATA
>OMKK01006658.1:5360-21761 GCA_900302305.1 Polymixia japonica | reverse complement strand
GAATTAATCTTTGGAACACCACCATGGAAGTACTACGCGAATTTAATGCTGTGTTCTGGTCATTTTGAGCAAACTTCGGTGCCTACAGTAGTGGTTTTACTGCGAGGTTGTTATTAAGACCTGGATCTGTACCATCACGACGATCGACCACCAGCTCGCAGTCTGTAAGTTAAAATAAAAAACTTTTCTGTTATCCACGTTAGCATCTAAGCATGCATGAAATGGGCACAAGCCAGAGATGGAAATTAGCACTAGCCACCAGCCAAATGCTGTTGAAATATATTAATGGCTGGTAGATTCCAAACACACAATAAAAATGTACCGTTGGTTTACTATTTCGTGGTTGTATTTTACCAAGTGGCTGGTTAATGTATATATTTTTGAAAAGTTTGAAAAGTTTTGGAAGTTAATTCCAACTGTGACGGGCGGTGCTGTTAGCCAATCAGAGGCAAGTCATTTATATATTCATGAGTAAGGGCCAAAAACAAGTCGTTTCGCTCCGCCCACATTATTCCTCAACTAAAATAGCCAGAAACAGGCGCACGGGAGCATTTCTTTCACCAAAACCGGCTCAGAGGGCATTCATTAATACTAATGAGCACTGCAAAATTAATGAAAAAACGATGCAATGAGACCTTTAATACTGAGATGGCTTTTTAACATCCACACTATGTTTTTTTCACACATCCGGAGCAACCAAGTTGATGCCTAGTCTACAATTACAAAGACACAGGATCGAATGTAACACTCCCATGCACT
This sequence comes from Polymixia japonica, assembly GCA_900302305.1. Lineage (NCBI taxonomy): Eukaryota > Metazoa > Chordata > Actinopteri > Polymixiiformes > Polymixiidae > Polymixia > Polymixia japonica. The sequence continues at coordinate 21,002 of OMKK01006658.1, read as the reverse complement.
TTTTAAGCACAAAGGGGCAGAAAGCCCCTGAGAATGAGTGGAACCAGTGCATCATAGCTGGCGTTTCTTTATTTAACTGTGAAGCACAGAGGGTAACTGACGACCTCTTATTATTGAAAGTTGATATATTCCACTGATATTACTACACCATCACTGTTTTGTTATTGCAATCAATGCTAGCACTGAGTCACAACAAGGCTCAATTGAATATAGAAGACTACCCCTTTAACACTCCACTGACACCAACAGATGTTGTATAGGAGTCAGAGTGTGAAACACACCTGCCCCTCCCCGCTGCGCTGCCTATCACACAAACAAGGCTAACCTTACAAAGCTCCGCATCAGAGCACGGAGCAAACACGACAATATTGGGGCCGCATATGAAGGTTTTAGTCATGCTGTACCTTTATGTGCAAAATTCAGACCAATCTCAGCACCAACTTCTCTGTAGATAGAAGTAGCCTTCAGACATGCCATACTGTCAGTCTGAATAATTTAAAGAGGGACATAACATAAGCTACTATCACCGTCTAAAAGCTCAGGTGTTGACACAATAAGTCACACTGGCGAACAGTCAGATGTCCGCCCTTAAAGGAGAGGAATGATGGAGTAATGGCACTTGTTTTAAACGTATACATGCTAAATAAAGAGCTGTAGAAATTCATTTGCTCAATGTTTTGAGATACAGACAGATGACACTAATAAAGTTACAATTTTACTTGGGTCACTCACTGTGTATGTTTAAAAAAAAAAAAAAAAAATTCCCACATTAATATAGGACCTAGGCCTACATGCAGACTCTTGGACAAAACAATGGACCGCGAGCATCGAGATGGCACCTTCCTGGTCTGATGTCGTTACTTTCTTCCTACCTGTCCAGCATGCAAAATCATCCAGACATTAACTCTTGCCAGGTCAGACATAAAGAGTAAGAGCACAGGAGCAAATCGGTGTACAATACATGGTGATTAGAGCCCACTGATAGGCTGAAGGGATTGAAGAATGAGAATCCAGGAAGCCATCTGTATGCACCTGGTCCATAAGGTTTGTATAATGTAACCTAATAATTTTAGATAGGCCTAGTTCTCCACAGGTATTTCCTTAACCTTGCCAGTACAGTGAGAGTCAAAGTGTGTCTCATAGCTGAAGCATAGCTGTCATGGCATACCTGTACAGAATTGTTCTTTCTTCCTCTCATAACATGACATGTTGCTCGTCTGCAAGCCTGTGCATTTCAAGTCACGTAAAAGCAAAATACTCTACAAGGTTACAAAAAAAAGTGAGTATAATTTAATTTATTTAAATTTTACCCCCTTACACAGCTGAGCTCAACTAGTGTCCCTCACTAGACTGCTCTTTGATTCATGAGACTATTCTGTCTGGAAGCATTGGCTCTCCCACTTGGCACTCTTGTCAAAGTCAGTGCTTTCCTCACCCAGGGACATTATAAAACCCCCCAACCTTGACGTACAGTCCTGGGGTCCAGTGAATAGAACGTGAATGACAGTTGGTCCTCAAGAGCACTATGCATGTGTACATGCACATATACAGACAGATGCACGTTCACATATATGCACTTGTGCATGCAAACAAACCTCACATATATCTTTTTCCCTTAAATTCTTCTGACATTTTCTTTATTACTATTCTATTCTATTATCATATTGCATTATAAATTGCATAGTGCTCCACTCACTTATATGAATTTTGGATCAGTTCACAATGGTATGCAGTAGTTGAGGAGGGTTATTATATCATTAGATCCTCTCACTAGCTGTAATCATTGATATACACACAAAAATGCATAGTCTAATAAGATGTCTCTCTCGCAGGGTCAATTTGACTATTCCCACAATACAGTATCACACAAAATACACAAAAATCAGAAGGAAATCTATTTGTCATATTACTACATAAACATTTGCTTTTAACTTAATTGATAACTAAACTTAATTAGAAGCACACTAGCCACTTTTAACCTTCCCCACCATTGGAAAACCTTCACTTTCATCTAGGATGTTGCCATAATGTTAAAGCCACAAAGTCGAGCAGGGTGGACTCCTCTCTATACCAGTGCAGGGTGGACTCCTCTCTATACCATGTCATGTCACATTGCCTGGATGCTGCAGATAGCTGTATCCCAGCAGCATCACATGAGCATGGTCTCACAACCCCATGACTGAGCATCTCCTCCAGCTGCTGAGCTTACTTTACCTAACGCTAACATTAAGCTGGCAAGCAATTTTGACATAAAAGCACTCATCTTGGCAAGCTAGCTGACCAAGTTAACGTTACTTGGCTATTGACTGGCTATTCCTAGCCTTGGTAATTTCCTAGCCCTGGTGGTGTAAGCTAGTGCTGACTGGCCACCGAACCTCCTTGGCCACCACCTACCAGACTACCTGCTCCGCTCATCTATCCAGCTAAGTAGTTAGCAAACCTTGCTACTAGCTTGCTAGCGAAGATGAGTCGGGACTCTCGGGCCACAGTACATCATCACGAACGCGGATGGAACAGAAGTATGAATGCTAAAATAACCATTAAAGAACGCTAGATGTATTTAATTATAAGTATGTACCCATGTCTCCGGCGTCCATCCCGTAGCTAACTCCAATGACAGTGTCGGCATCATCGGATGCTGTGGCCCCGGATAACGGGCTCCCGTCCCCGGCCTCGGACAGCCCCACCGCTCCCTCGGCTGCTGCCTCCATTCAGCCCTTCCGATGAAAGACCCACAGCAACGGTGCGATTCCGGTTAGGGAAAGGGGACCGTGCCGTGCACCGTGCGGAAGATAATTATATAAAATCAAAATGAGAAAAGGCTGTTGGTAATCCTCTACGGTCCCCTCATCTGTACATTAGATCAGTACGACGGATGGACTACCAACGTTACATGTACAGACTCCACTCCTCACACGTCGACTGCACTGCACTTGCTGCTGCTGTGGCAAACAGGCAGCCTGGTTTTGTGTTGTTGGGCTTTCTGACTCCCTCTGACTGACACTTGGGAAATTGCAGTCATATCTACATCGGTGAGCTGAATTCAACCGGGGGTCCGTTAAAATGTATGCAGTGGCTCAGATCTTTTTGATGGACCCACATCTGTTTAAAATACCTTTGACTTTAGTCATGTTCATACGATTTTTGAAAGGATCATAACATTTTGTTGCTAGTATGTTGCACACAGTATATCAAATTTCTTTCATCATACAATGAAAAGACACATATAGTCCAACATAGAATAATTGGTAGCAATCATTTTAACTTTTAAGAAGTTAAAAACATGAAATGCACTAAATAAATTATCAGAATGTTTACAATTAGAACTTTTATTTTAATAATTAAGATTATTTTAAGGCATCCTGCAAGGACAGAAAATGAATTTTATACCCAACTACTGCCAAAAGGTTTATATTTAACCGAGAAATCATTACATCTTATGTTATTGCGTGACAACTATTCAAATAAAAAACTGGCTAAAAATAACATAGACTAAAAATAAATTCACTGTTAATTTGTGTCATATTCATAAATTATATTAGATATAGGAATCGTTATTGCATCTGTCATCCCAGTACTATTGTGGTGCTGTGTGTTCCCATGTCCAAAAGAGAGCAGTGTAGCTCATTTTCCTAACCACAAAAGAATACATCCTAGAATCTCATTTCAAGCTTTACCACTGTTTTCTTAACTAGAACTTAATTTTCCCATTAGGGTGAAAATGGATTACCTGCCACTAATTATTAATCAAATGAGAAGATCACAATAATATTATTGTGCCCAACAATAACCCATAGCAAAACATCAACACACATTTAATTCTACATGCCACACATTCATTCTTCATACAAAGCTTTGTGTATGAAAATGTTTTTTTTCTACTAACAGACAATTAACACAGGGGACAACATTATGATTAGAACAAAATGTCAGTCAGTTTTATTGTCAAAATGATGATAATTGGTCGACTATTACACAATGTAAGAGGAGTCATTGATGGGTTTAGGGATTCCACCTCTCTCTCTCCAGTACCCACTGGGTAAATGGTTGGGATGCCCCCCAGGAGGTTTGCACGCCATTTTCATCAGGTCTGTCCTATCCGCCAGGCGGGTTTCCAGACAGACCATCACTGGTCTGGGGTAGACCCAACTACATCCCCTGGTACTTGGAGAAGAGGATGGAGAGATGGATGAAGGTAGTATCAGCATGTGATGCGTCAGACAGTCATCAGGGAATTAAAGGTACTTGGGAAGATCCTTCTCTACCACCTGAAAAGAAAGCAAGAGAAGCAGTTGTGATCTACTGCTTTTTCTATTGAAAGGATATCCATGCCTGAAAGGGCTTGATAATATAACTGTACAGTTGCGACGACCAAACAAAACTTGTACCGTTACTGTTAATAATGAGGCTGATGTAAGCATCCAAGGAATATCAATCCCACATTACTCTTCGTTTCCAAGAAGGCCCTCTCTCTCTCAAGCTTGCTTTTTCACTTAAATTCACCCCCTCTCTCCCATATTAACACAACTCTCAGCAGAACGTTCAATTCATCTGCATGGTTTTGTACCATGAGAGCACACGAATGACTCATTTTGAAGACCATTTTTGATGACTAATGTGGCAAACTTCCCCACGCTAAAAGCACTTGTGAAACGGATGGTTTTGAAATAATCACACAGCCACAAGTAAGTAACAAGAGAGATGATATAAAAAAAAACATTAAAAAAAACATAGACCTGTTATTAGCATATGGTGGAATGAGATAGCTATGTTCTACTTACACTGGGATCATCCAATGGTCCATAGCGTTTCACCACCTGGCCCTCTCTATTGATCAGAAACTACAAACAAAAAGAAAAGGAACATGAGGACAATGCAGCACATTGAGCAAAACAACTAATAGTAAAATCTGCTATAGCCTTTGAACATAAGAAAATACTGATTATCTGTTTTGCTTTTACAATTAAACATTACCGAACAGCATTTATTGCAATTCATATTCTTTATCCTCATATATATCCTCATACATGAATACACTACATATAATTCATAGCCTAGTCCTAGACTAAAAGAAAAATTCAACGAAGAAATTAGTCTAGGACCTAGGCTTAATCCATGTCTGGGAAACTGAGCCTCAGTGTTTTAAAGTAAAACTACACTAAACAAATAACATTAAATCATGCATAGATGGCAGCAGTTTAGTTTTCAACACACATGAGTCAGTGGCAAGAGAACACTGGATTCAGTGTTAGCTGTGATCTGAAGAAATCTGTAAATTTAGAATATAAACTTAAATATTTTTACCTTGGTGAAATTCCACTTGATGCTACTGCAGGAGTGAAAACAAACCATGTTAGAAAATAATAACAACCACAAAGTTGTCCAAGTAATTAATATGTTGTCCAACAGGGGCCACTGTTATATCATGTAAACCTCAAGCAAAAATAACCTGCATTAAACTATACATGTTGCCTTACTTTCCCAGGAAGCCTCTTCCATTGGGTTGCTCCTTCAGCCACTTCCACAGGGGGTGGGCATCGGCCCCGTTCACGTTGATCTTACTGAACATATCGAAGTGAGCATTGTAGGAATTGGCAAACTCCTTAATTTGAGCTTCAGTGCCAGGTTCCTTTAAAGTAAAATATGAAAGAAACAATACTACGGGTCAGGGTTGTTCAGGGTCTGAGCTTGTCTAATTGCCCTGTGGGTATCTGCTAAATTCAACTGTATTGGGAATGCCACTTAAGATGATCAACAAAAGTTTATTTCTCCGCCACACTTACAAGGATACACATCATACACCACATCATATCTTAAGAAGTTCTCACAAGTTTCAAATGGCAGATATGAAGGGTTCAGTTCAAAAATTAAAAAAATATGACACTTATTCTTGATAACTTTGAGGTTATTAGCTATTAGCTGAAGTTATGACACCACTGTTTACAAAAAAGTAACTGTGTAGAGTATGTAGCCAAAAAAGGAAAAAAAAAAAAAAGGAAAATTGAACAATGAATACCAGTAAACTTATACCCCCAAAATGGATATTTAATGCCTTCAAATCAATGTTCTCGGTAGTTAAAAGGCATATTGCTAGGTCTCATCTCTCATCCAAGAAGATTCAAGGTAATGTCCACGTAGGACCCTGTGGTGAACTATGAGTGCATGTGGCATTTAGAAGAGATTCTAATTTGTATTCATTTTCCTAGCACTTTCATGATTATCCTACGGCCACAGGAATCCTGTCAGGGTGCCATGGCTCTGACCCTTGCTTTCCTTACAATTGTTTGCTTGTAATGATGGTGATTCTAAGCATGTTCTACTAAGGCCATCATTTTAAGAAGCTGTGGATACGAGCATCAGTAAATGCAGATGTAGATTCAGATGTCACCTACCTGGTTCCCAAACTGGTTGGAAGGGAAGCCCAGGATGCTTAAACCTCTCTCAGCGTACTTAGCGTGCATCTCCGCAAACTGAGAGTAGTTTACTGGGGTTTTGCCTCATTTAGAGGCAACGTTGGTGATGATGACAACATTCCCCCTGAAAGCACAAAGAGACACAAATGTTGTAGTACAGACAGATTCTGAAAAAAATCTCAACCACATTGAAAAGGGATAATACAAGATAAAATAATAATAATAAAATAAAAGTATTATAAATATTAGTAATACAAATATTCAATTAAGGTAGACTAGAACATTTATGATTAAATACATTTACCTAACATACAGCAACCATCACACATTTACAGCACAATCAATTTGATTAATACTGGAATTCTGTTAAATGTTATGACTTATAATCTTGGTGATATGAGGTTTCCAGAAATCTCCCATCATATCGAGAATATTTTAGAACATCACCTGTATTTTTCTAGGGACACCACATTCCCATCGATATCTGTGGCTGAGAAGTCATAAATAGATGTGGCCATTTGCCAATCCTCTGTCGGGGCAGACTGAGAGAGAGAGTGAGAGAGAGTGAGAGAGAGAGTGAGAGTGAGAGTGAGAGTGAGAGAGAGAGAGAGAGAGAAATTAAATGTGAACCTCTACTATCCAATACTATACTTCCTGCTGTATGAATATCTTAGGTAAGAAGAGATGAAAAGCCAAACCTAAAAATGAGGAACACATCACAGTTTCCCTTCATGATTCCTGTCACGATAATAAACTCACCTTGAGAAAATAACCTGAAGTACACCACACCCAAACCTCATGCTATTATTGACTAATTCCACAAACACTCTGGTGCCTTCATTCTAACGGTATAGAATTGTACCACTTAATTTCAATTAGTCTTACCATTGCCTGCAGCAAGACAGAGAAGAGGACAGTGGACCCTAGCAGACGCATGACTGCCTCTCAGAAAGGTCCCCTAAGAAGGCAGAAAGCAAATGTATCTCTATGCCCTGGGTAATTTCAGCACAACCCTCTCTGTCGAACCACACTCCACCAACTGATGAAGCAATGACACAGATTTGAGTGTCCTCATTTAAGGGATGCAGGTGATCATTAACAGGACCGATAGGCTGTGATTCTCTAATTGGTCCCCTTTCTGCTGCTGACTAACAATTCACCGATGGAATTGCATGTGTACAGTGGTCAATAGTCCAAAACATTCGCATTAGCTCATGGATAATGTTAACTCCTTCTAGATCCAAAGGAACTATGAGCGGTTGGGTTCCATGCAGTAAGGACAAAGGTAAAACAATCTGAAGGAACAAATTACGTAATGTGCTTCTGTTGCAACAGTGCTAAAATTAAAACCAAAAGATTATCAGTGAATCATGTTTGCAGTATACGCAACTGACTACACCAAAGCAATATTGTAATACAAATATTCCTTGTGTCACAATAGTCTGTGTATCTGACAAGTTCTTTCCTCTATAGAATGTTATTCAATCTTCTAATGAAATGCCAAAGTGACTCTCCTAGACTTGATATTTCTGAATTTTCTGACGTCTCTCCATGTGAAACATGTCTTAAGGTTTGGCCCCAGTACACTGCAACTGCAAGTTAGTTGTAGCAAACATAATATCCTTGATAGTTGCTTGTATTCAATAAACCACCGAAGAAAGCATATAATTTGCTTATTATAATATTAAATAGGACTATAGACCCAGGAGTCCTTGAGAGTCAGACAAAAACTGTTGACATTCAAGTAAACTGTGTAGGATCCTGGACGAGTAAGATAAGCCACCAACACTGAGATAAAAAAAAAAAAAAAAAAACACATGACTGCGCACTCTTATAGAAACAGGCAAATGCATGTAAAAGGTATTATAAAAGCGTTGTGATATGAGCCTGCCAAACATACTGATTATCTTATCGACTGTGACCTGCAGGCAGCGGAAGGGATGCTATTATAAAGACATCCGCGCTGTGTCATAAAAAGGCCTTATCCCCCTAGAATACTGCTCTGTGCACCTTTTCCAAATCCAAAAACCAAAGGATTACACTAAAATGTCACGCCAATAAATGTAAAAGTGGTATCTTACTCCGTGAGCTTAGAGCCAACTAAAGTTGATTGCCAAGCACCGATAATGTATAATGTATGACAAAACGGAGTCTGTTATGTAGACTGTAGGTTATGTATAGGCAATAGTGGCGTTACTTTTACTCGACAGACACACACACCCTGCCTCTACCTGGTGGTATCTGCAAAGTTTAAATCATACAGTATTTGAAAATGTATAGGCACTATTATTGCTATGAAACGGCAAATCGCAGTACTCCCCCTGTACATACAAGACGTGCCCAGTTCAGTAAATTACCGTTGTCAATAAAAAATAGTACAATACCATCGCCAGTAGTACTCCACTGCTCGCCAAAGCCCCAAATATCAAAACGCTATAGACTGGCCTCATTTTATTTCAGTAGAGGCCGCATACAGACACAAATGGCTACATTGTAGCGAAGCTCCGCCCCACAGTTTGTTGTGCAACAGCGCGTGGTAGTGGCGCTGGGCTGGAAGGGGCGTGGCATTAGATCACGCAAATATCCTCAATATTTCCACAATATTTCATCTCATGTCCTTAATGACCTTCAGTGTTTATGTCGAAATTATTTGTCAACTTTTTATATTTTTTAATGAGACGAAAAAAAAGGAAACACATACTTTTAAGGTAATCAACTATTGAGACTTCAAGATTTGCGAAACAAAAATATAGCATTTTTTGTTTGTTTTTAGAGTAAAAACCATTTTGTGAAAAAGTCCTAATCACTGGTTTTCACGTTATACAGTATTTAGACAATTGTTTAAACAACGCCACATGATACGTCATCAACTTGCGTCGATAAACGAAAGCGTGCGTCGCATCCATCATTAGCGAAGGAGTCAGAGTAACATAAATCAAATTATATACAAATCTAACGCGGCGAAATAATTAAGCGGAGATGGACGACGAAGAGGAAACATACAGGCTATGGAAAATCCGCAAAACTATCATGCAGGTGGGTTACACTGCATCATTTTTATCATATCTTCAGACGCCGACGTTAGCTATCTTAGCTAAAGCTGCAGTCCTTGTGTTGTATCCTGGATGCTGCTGGATTTCGTAAAAACGGTCAAAATGTCGTTAATGGTGTTGACTAGTTTGATGGTTTTGTTGACAAGCTGTTCGTTGTGATATGTTGTGACTTATCGCACCACTTATATGTTGTAGCAAATGTAGTTAGGTTAGCACACAAAAGCTTCATGATACAATGAAAATAATATTCATAAGAAGGGAAACTAAAGTCAAACATAAAAAGATAGAACCGATCGCTTTTATGATTCTATTCACAATGGTCAATTAACTTGAAGAAACAACCCCAACTACACCCAAAACTCACACTGTTATGTATATATTACTATGATACTATTTAAGACTGTTTTATATTTTGTGGTTGAGCATGGTTAAGTATAACAGTTGAAACGAACTTCTTGTGTTTCTTTCCTTACAGCTGTGCCATGATAGAGGGTATCTAGTGACCCAGGATGAGTTGGACCAGACCCTCGATGAGTTTAAGAGTCAGTTCGGAGACAAGCCTAGTGAGGGACGTCCCAGACGGACAGACCTCACTGTACTTGTCGCGCACAATGATGACCCCACAGACCAGATGTTTGTTTTCTTTCCTGGTATGTTTATGTTGAATTCTAAATGCCAGGTAGATAATATAGTATTTTATAACAGTTGATGATCAGCAAGAGAACCTGAAATAAACCATGCATGATAATGATTAGATTAAATAATGATTAGAATAATTAATAATGATTAGATACTGGTATCTGTAATGGCGTTCAGTCTTGAATGTTCAACCACTTGCAGACAAATCTGTAACTATATAATTACTTTCACTCATCCTTTTCTCTCCAACCAACAGAGGAGCCCAAGGTTGGAATCAAGACTATCAAGATGTACTGTCAGAGGATGCAGGAAGAGAACATCACACGGGCCATTATTGTTGTTCAGATGGGCATGACACCATCAGCTAAACAGGTAAAATCTTAGTGGTAGAACTTGTATTTACCTTATAATGTCAAGTCATGTTTATTTATATAGCCCTTAATCACATTACAGTCTGCTGTTCAAGGCTACACACACACACACACACACACACACACATATTTCTATGATATAGGAGTAAAGTGTATAATATTGGAATGTAAGCAATAATCATAACATGATAATATTGCCTTTGTTGTATTTACCTTCACTTTGTTTTGGATGTTATGGATGTTGCTCTATAAATATATTGCTCTCTCTCTACTAATCATGGCCTCTTTTTTTTTCATTATTTAGTCTCTAGTTGACATGGCACCGAAATATATCCTGGAACAGTTCCTACAGCAGGAGCTGCTCATCAACATCACAGAGCATGAGGTAAACAACAGTAGTGGCCACATACAATTTATAATAACCTAGGTTATGATATGGGTTAAGCCTCCAGCCACTGGCATGGAAGTACAGTTGTGTTATTATTGATGCATTTCTTTAATGTCTTTCAGCTCGTTCCAGAACACATTGTCATGACAAAAGAGGAAGTGACTGAACTACTGGCAAGATAGTATCCTTTCACACAGTGTAATACTTACTTAAACTTTGATTTATTTTTACCTATAGAAAATGTACATGGGTAGTTTTCAAAGCAATTACAACCCCAGATATTGTTATAAAACATAAAATGGCATTCTGGATTCAGCTAAATGAAGACACCCACTACCAGTATATATTTATAAGATTTAACTCTATATGGCAGAAACACATATGCTGTCATTCCTTTACATTCTACCTCAGTAAACTAAAAGAGAGCCAGCTGCCAAGGATCCAGGCCGGGGACCCTGTGGCTCGCTACTTTGGCCTGAAAAGAGGACAGGTAACATAGCTAGGTGCCCTTTCTCATTGATATAACTACCACAGTCTTCCACACATTGCTGTTCATACGGTCTTGAGTATGCCATGTAATCATTTGCTTTTCAGAAAGAGGCCAATTGCAGAAAACACGGGATATGTTTATTAGTATGGTTGGGCCATAACATTCTTGATTTGAATAGCAAGGTTCGGTGGCCAACTCTTAGTTTGCATATCCAAACCGATCCAGCGTATCTACATCTTATAGCTGAAAGAACGAACATTACTATGGCAACAGGATTTATACCTGCAGTCTGCTGGGTTTCTTTTATTCTTCTACTTTTCTATTTTACCAGGTAGTAAAGATCATCAGACCTAGTGAGACAGCAGGACGATACATCACATACAGACTGGTCCAGTGACAGCAAAGTAAGTACGAGATAGGCTTTATCTGCAGAGTTTGAATAAAGGTTGGATGCGGAAAAACAACAACGTCCAAAGACTACTTCTGCCTTGTGATCAATGACTGACAGAGACAGTGCCTGCACTGGAAGTGCCCAGTCCCACTCCTGTCTGTCTTTCATTCTATCAAATGGGCCTTTAAGACTGTTTTGATGATCTGTATTGATAAAGATAAAAGTCAGCAATCCAAACATACAAATTTGTTATCTCAGCATCCGCCTGCTTGTGTAGGAGATGGATTTTAACATTTTTTAAATGTTTTTTTCATTTATGGCAACACATTTATACTCTTCTCATTCCTTCAGATGACCTGCTTTGTTCCTGTGAGGCAGTAAAGGAAACATGTTTCATCACCTTTCCATGGACCTACCATTCTTCTTCTGTTTTCAGTCTCATATTTACTACTTGAACCCTTTTAGTTCCATTTGTTCCATTTACTTATGTAATTAATAATTTTATAAAATAAACTTTTAAAACTGAATGCTGTTTGCACTGGCTGATGTAGATCCCATCACTTCACTAGGAATACATTTGAAAGCCAAATTTAAGTTAATAAATGTATGACTACTGCTCAAAACATACATGTTACACAGTATTACACTAAGTGTTTTTATGTATGTATATTCCTACCTTCTTTTTCCTACGGAAAGCCATGCTGCAGTTGCTTTAGTTCAAAGGTTTTAGATTCAGATTGTTTAAGACCAGTCCACCATTTGGCAGATCTGTGACTGTTAAGGACAGTAAATGCAGTTCCTATGCAAATGTGTCCGCCTTCAAAAAAATTCCCCCAAAGTGTTTTGGATAAACACGGCACCAAAAAGTATGTGTAGTAGAACTGTCAGAACCAGGATTAAGATTGTTTCAGCACAACATGCTTTTGTACATTGGTTATGTAGATTGTGGTTCTTATCTGTAGCAAAAACGTTTATACGACGTGGGCCTATCATAGTTCATCATGTTGTTCCTGGTCACCCATCATTATCACACTTCACTTTTTTACACTGGCTTCCAATCCTCATCCGCTTTCAGATGAACTTGGATCTCAAAAAGAGATGTTGTTAAGGAGCTTTTAGGAAGAGTGTTGGAGCATGAAACAATGAAACAAAACCTGTTAATGTCATGAAAATTTATTAATTATAACAATAAAACAAACATCCAAAACAAGGCAATACAGGCAACATTTATAAGAATAAAATGCAAGATTTATTTTTTTTAATTTTAGTGCTGAAATAAAACCAGCAGCACCATAATTGATATTTGCTTGAAAATGCATTGCACGCAATCTGATAAAGATGACCTACTAGATTCAAGCTTTTAAGAGCAACGTGTAAAACTGTTAAAAATACAATTTGGCACAGAAATACAATTCTAATGGTTCAAGTCAAACCGTCTCCAAATGACAGGAGTGACTTGACTTGTATGAAAAGGCATAAAGCATCTGGAATGGTTGAGTTGTTTGCAGCAGTTCCACTGCCAGTATATTGTACATGCTTGTAACATCTACACAAAAACAAAAAACTTCCATACAATTTCAGTGAGGTCCAATTGCATTTCAGTGTGTTCCAATCCCGATTCCTGACATTCAAAAGAATAACTTTGTTCCTACTGATACCCTGCTTGATAATTAACTTGTTACACACACACACAGGCGCATTTTGATGGTGTCAGACAAACTCAGGCTCCCTGTCCCGGTTCTTGGTCAGGGGTAGTTTCTTTCCACACAGGCGCGCAAGGGGGAGCCCTGCAAGGCTTAGGGCGGGGGAATAGTGGTAGTTGTTGTTGGACTGGTTCACGTTGAGCTCCGCCATGGAGGTACTCAGGTCCTCCTTTCGTCCTGCCTCCTCATCTGGGGGCTCACTGTCTGGGAGTGCTGGTGGGTCTCCTCTATCAGCTGGCTCTGGTGTCTCCTGGTCCTGATCCAGGTCTTGTTCTGGGTCGGTTTGGGACATAGAATGACTGGACAGATCCAGACTGTCCCTGTAGCTCACCTGGTCATCCTCCATACTGATCTCGCTCTCCTGCTTGATCAGGACTGGGGGGTGCTGGGAGTGTGTGGTCTTTCGGCTGCTCTCATCCAGCTCCGAGTCGGAGTCAGGCAGCTGCTCGCTGGATCCCAGAGACCCTGGAGAACTACCTGGATGGAGGAGAGGAAGAATGCAACGGTTAGGAAAGGGTGAAATAACTGGGTACACTTGAGCAGTGGGCACGTATTTGAAAGAGAGTAGATCTATTGGGGAAATAATGTAGTTCGGAGATTATAAAGAAGATGTAAGGCATCAAGGTGAAGACTTAAGTATATTTCTGCCTCCTTAAAAATACCAGTCAAATATTAAGCTCATCTGTAATCAAGGGAACTTGACTGAACTTCTATGCGTTGTTAGTTACGTCAGTTGCAAGAATTACCATAAGGAGCAAATGGTGTTATGCAAACTAAGCTTTAACAGCACTCTTACCACATGCCTCCTCCATCTTGTCAGAGTCTGTTCTGTTTTCCTCTCCACCGCCTCCTTCCTCTGCTTCAGTGGAGCTCTCAGTCCTGCCATCTGTAACGCCACTCTGAACCAGGAGGGGGAGACAGTCATAGAAATGGGTCAGGGGCTGGAGGAAATCATGAGGTCCATAAAGAGAACTAGAAAAAACAATGTCTACCGGTTTCTGAGGGTTTGGTTTGTTTCGTTTCGTTACCGACAATAGAGGACGCACTCAAATGAAAAGAGAACTACTGAATTAGTGAACAGATGGTTAACTGTAAAATGCAACTTGATACCCTTCACACATGTTCAGTTCATATGATGGACAAAAAAAAAAAAGAAAATTAGAATTGTTTCCCCCATCAAAACACACATACACACACACACACACCTGTTCAGTGGAGGTGGAGAGAGTGCGACTTGTGGTACTAGAGGTTTTGGACTGGAAGATGGATGTATAGAAGACTATGAGGGTCTCTACGATGCGAGCCTGGTGGGGGTAGTCCACCAGAGAGGACAGCGATACTGTGGCCCCGGTTGGACGGGGACGCATCAGGGAGGGCCCGAACACGATCCCCAGGTTACTTGGACTCATTTTGTTGTCCTGCTCCAACTCCGCAATCCTGGGAAGAGGGAAGGAGGGTGGCAAGAGGAGGGAGAGGGATCAATAACAGAAAAATGTAATTGACTTCAACTTCGCATTTGCAAGCTAAGACACTGACCTGCGGAGGTGGCGCGTGATGTAGCGCAGTGTAGCAATGTTAGCCTTGGGCAGTTTCTTTAGAAGGTCCCTCAGCTTGTCCACCAAAACCAGGATCTCCGGGTCAGTCTCTGGGCCCAGGTCCACCAGCTCCGGCCCCTTGCTCGCCACGGGGATGCCGCCACCCGACTCGGCCTCCTCTCCCTCTGGGCTGTCCCCCTCGCTCTGCAGGCTCTCCTTGGCCAACCCCATCAGACTGTTGTACAGGTGGAATGGCATGATGGGCTCCGGCAACTGGGGGTAAAGGGGAGGGAGGGAGAGATAGAGAGGGAGAGGACGGTTAGAGAGACCACTCCATAACCCGACTTCAAACTAAGGCTGGACAAGTATTAACTTTATTTTGTTTGGTTAAGTACAAAACTTAAACATATGACCTTTAATTAAGTCAATACAAGTCTAAAGCAACAGAGTCTTCAGAGACTTGTTTTTGCGAGCGTACCTGTCTGAGGTAAAGCTTGAGGACGTTGCTGATGTCATGTGGGGAACACTGGGACAGCTCTACCAGCTCTTTGCCATTCTCAAAGGCCTGGCATAGCTTCTCCACACGGGTCTTCACCCCGTTCACCCTGTAGATACCCTGGGTACGTATAAAACAACGTGTGTGTGTGTGTGTGTGTGTG
>OMKK01006657.1:6190-16663 GCA_900302305.1 Polymixia japonica | reverse complement strand
AAAAAGGAAAGCAGACATATCTGCCAACATTGTTAACCGTTTTTTTTTCCCCCTCCCTCCACAGCACCTCATTTACCCTGAGAGAGATAAACAGAGAGACAGCCCACCGAGAGGCAGCTTGGTTCCATCACCTGAACGCCAACGGGGTGGACAGACCTCGCCACGCCGCCCGGAGTGATCGGGCTCATCTCAGGGCAACCCCGCTCCTCCACGCGACACTTCCTCGCCCCCGGCTCCCGGCGGATAAGCGGAGGCTATTTGGGAGGAGGGCAAGGAGGCTACTAAACGTCTCCTCCTGTCAATAACACCACCTGTTAGACGCTCCAAGGTTAGAAGGAACGCTCCGCGCTGCCCAAGATACTAAACGTCCCTTAAAGGGGAGGGAGGGGAGGGGGGAATTTTCACCTGTAGGTCTGACGGAAAAGTCCGACCTGACTCCAGGAGGCTGTGCGATGAACCGACGTAACCGCTCCTTTGTGTTGAGAAGTAAGTCATGTTGAAGGGATATGTTTTGCAGAACGCCTCTTATGCCTGTTCCTTTCTGTTCGGATAAACCGCCTTGCCTTTTTTTTTTGACAAAACATTAGACGCAGCCATAACGTTCCAAGAAATGTACTGTGAAAGTGATAACCCAGGTGGTCTTCTTTGTTTTCCCGCTCAAGGTTGTTATTGTATGACTATATGTTTTATATTGTAAGTGGTATGTTTTCTTTTTCCGGGGCCTATTTTTCCTTGACTCTGTACAAAGGAGTGGACCTTATACGCATATATTGCAAGCTTAATAAATAATTGCTCTTTTACACGTTTATTTGTGCATGCAATTATTAAATTCCATAACGCACCTCGAGACAATCTTATGTATGGGCATCAGAGGACTGGTTCCCCTTAACATCAAAGAGACAAGGGTTATATATAGACACAACAGTAGCAAAAATAAAAACCTACAATTCCCAAAATGGAAATTGGGCTGCTGCTGATCACCATACCCTATCATGAATCATCCCTAATCAACCGAGAGCCAGGGGTTTGGGTTTCAAACGCGTTGCGGGTAAGAGGAGAACAGAGGGAAAGAGAGAAATGGGGGATGGAGGAAGAATCCAAGATCCGTCGCTATTTGAGCTTTCCTATAAATAGCAAAAACTGGAACAGAAACAGGAATTGTCCTCCTCTAGCACCCGAGACAACAAATCAAAAACTTTTCCACTTCTATGTTATGCTGAAGACTCGATGATGACGCAGGTAAGTGTCACACGCCAGCGCGTGGCGCACCACTGCTCGTGGGTCTCCAGTACAGAAACGACTGGTGTCGTGTCTTTACGCCTGACGTCACGTCGACACCTTAGCGAGCCTTAATCATTAGTTATTATGTTCATGGATTTCTCTGTTGGGGTGGTTGGATCCCGTTGACCAAAGGATTCAACGAGGAAACGCTCGTCCTACTGCCAAGCGTGCACCAAGTGCGTGTGTGTCCGCCGGGAACCTCTCTTCTCTCTCTGTAGAACGCTGGCTTCGTCTTTTTGTTGTTTTATTATGAAAAGGGATACAGTGACGCTGTAGCACTTGGAGCACCAAAGCACAGCGTTTTTCAATTTATAGACAAAAGAGCACTGCACTTCAAATGAGTTTTAGTAAAAGGGGCTTGGTGAAAAAGGGGCATGCAATCTCAGATAAAGACAGGTTTAAAAAAAAAAATAAAAGTAAGCTTCTTGGGGCGGACGTGATCTGCCCACAGGCATTCCAATAAACCCCAAACCCCGCACTGTTTGACAAATCTTAAAATGGGTAAACAATATAAACAAACACACATCTAGGATAATCCTTTACACGTAGTCTAGGCAACCGCAGGAAAGACAAAGCCCCTGATAAGTATGTATTATTGCAATCTCATGTTTTCTCTATCATTTAAACTGTATTTAAAAGATTAGTAAGTAGTTATTACCAGTTCAACTAGTGGATGTTTCTGTAGCGTTCGTCTAGCCTGGAAACAACTTGCACAGCTTTCCAATGACCGAGTCTGCACTGATCTGTCAAGTATCTCAACAACTCACATGCATAAGTTATTGTTAGCTAAAAACCCTGCCCAGTCAGAAAGAATTGAACATCTTGTGGTTGTTTTGCTTACAATGTGCTTGCAAGACCAGTTTTGTCCACAAAATCAGCCGAACGTACCAATAAATCCAGCAACATTTCTGTCCTTCTTGACCCAGTCAGTATTCTCAGTAATTGGAAGTTAAAACTAGCTAAACTCTAACGACTGAGAGTGAAAGGGTCATTTAGCTTGATAAAGTTTGAAGAAAGAGAGCTAAATTGTCTGTGTTAGCTTGGCAAATGCATTTACAGTACTAAAACCTCATCAGGATGTAAACCAACTCGCAAAATTGACTGTATGTGAAAGAGTATAGCTCCATACGTTAAATATAAAAGGATGCATTGAAGTATGTTTCTGATATGATGTTAATAAGTAGATTTGAACTGAAAATGTATTAACAGTAGAACAATATCTCTGATCTCCATCATAATAGTTTACATACCATGAACATGACATGTCTGATGACGTAGTATGACTATATCAGTCTGAGTATAACGGCATAGCTACAGAGTCTGAATAATCTGGACTTGATAGATTTTAACAACTCATAGTACAATAGTACACTCAGTGGTGTTAATATCATGTTACATTTGAATGTATATGTTTGGCTCATTAGTCCTAGATAATATATATAAATACAGTACTTATCATTACTCATCAGTACTGAGTATTTATCAATCTGAATGCTTTCCTTCCAACTGTAGATTCCACATTAACTGTTTATGTGCAGTTCACCCCGAAGGCTGTTTACATGAATGCTAATGAGGTGATTTTTGCAGAAGCAGGTAATCAACTTTTTTTGACATGCACAGTTGAATAATCCTCTGTTCTAATAAAGCAAGATAAACATGCATCACGTGCTGTGCACAATATTTGCATTCGTGCTGTTCTTTTGAATTAAGCAGCAGGTCTCAGTGCAACACACTCCTCCTGCATTCGTCGATGGGACAAGGCGAGCACAAGAGTAGCGTTACCGCAATCGCAGCTATAACGTGAACCAGAAGTAGCCCTCCCCACACCCCCGGGTCATTAGTCGCTGAATGAAAGTCTCCAACAAAAACCATTAGGAGAAAGTTGTGTTCAAATGGGGAAAAAAAGAGATGTGCAGAAAGAATCTATTAGCCGCTAATATTATTCTATTGAGTGGATTGTCAAAGCTTTATAACACCTCTCTCATACCAAATTGAATTTCATTTGGAACAAGCTACTGTAACTCATCTCAGGTGGTTTCATTAGGTATTTCTATTCTGATTGGGTCATTATTCTGATCATAAATGGATTGTCAGGCTCCGTGGAAACCCAGCGATAGTACCTCATGTCACCCTCTACACTCTGAGTCACATCCCTTCCCGACAAATTCCTCTAGCATTAAGCTTTAATTTACAAAAGCCTTCTTCCAATTATCTCCTTTCTTTTACGCTTGTATTTCTTTCTGTTCTTCTCTCACACGATCATTCCGGGGTAACAAGGATATTGCGCTACGGCTCTGAGCGTTGCACTCCGTATTTTTGGTTGCTTGTGCTGTCGGTGCACTATGAACTGAAGCTTATTGTACCGCTGCCCTCATTGTAAGTCGCTCTGGATGGAAGCGCCAGCAAGATGCCTAAAATGTCATTGTTCTGAACTCACTGTTCCTCTGGGCAGTCAAGGGAGAGGTTGTCTTGTCTGTCAATCCTTTGCAGTCCTACAGCCAGCAGCCACACACCATGCCTGCAAGGAAATAAAATGAAAAATCAGAAAAGTGGCTACAGACAAGATTGCGAGATTTTAATTTTGGCGACCCCCTTGAGTTTCCTAGTTCCTATTTTTACGTCACAATCGCGAAGATAACCGAGCTTTTGCTTTCAAAGCCCAGCAACTACACACTTACATTCTATCCTCTTCCTGTTTAGGTTGATGTACTTCCTTAATCGAGTAAATCGATATTTCCATTTTCGCTGGTGATCGTACCCAGTGGCATAGTGAAAGCAAGGTTTCTAGCGAACCAATCTTAACACATTATTTCATAATGATATGTTAAAGCAAAATTCCTGTCTGTAGTGGCTTTAAAGCAATAGAAGCAGATACAATATTATACATTAGACAATACTTAATCACTAAGTTAATACTCTTAATAATAATGTGATTGAAGAAACACATTTGCAAAAACTGATCAACTGATCAAACTGTGGTCCATTTTCCTACTTGGTTATTTCCCTTTTCCCCTGGTTTGACAGCCCCGCATCAAAAAACAAAATGCACATTTCTGTCTTGAAAGGTGGCAGTGTTGCATTGATTCCCACCATATTTTCATCTAAAAATTAATTAATTAATTAATCTCCATCATAATAATTTACTGTAGGTGGCCTAAGTTGAGGAAATCTTGTATGCCATGAACAATAAGACAGGCCCGTGTTTGATGACATAGTATTGCCTATTGCATAGAATGACACTATCAGTACGACTATAATGACATAGCTACAGTCTGAATAATCTGGACTTGTGAATGATATCCTCCATAGCTTTTAACAACTCATTGTACAATATTACACTCTTTTTTTTAAATCAGTAGTGTTAATATCATGATGTTATATTTGTATGTATGTTAACTCATTAGTCCCAGATAAAAATATACACAGAAGAATATTTATCCTTCTGAATGCTTTCCTTCCAGTTGAAGATTCTACATTAACTGTTTATGAACTGTTCACCCGAAGGCTGTTTACATGAATGCTAATGTGATCCCATGAGGTGATTTTTGCCAAAGCAGGTAATCAAAATAAATTTATTTGACATGTACAGCTGAATAATCCTCTGTTCTAATATAGCAAAATAAACATGCATCATGTGCTGTGCACAATATTTGCATATGTGCTGATAAGGCTGAAAGTAGTGTTACAGGAATAGCGACTATAACATGAAGTAGAAGTAGAAGCCTGATGCCCTCCACGTCACTAAGTTAATACTGTTAGAACAATTTGATTGAAGAAACACATTTGCAAAAACTGATCAATTGATGGTCATGAAACTGTTGGTAACTCGTTAAAAAACAAACATTTCTGTCTTGCAAGGTGGCAGTGTTACATTGATTCCCACCATATTTTCCATCTAAAAATTAACAATAAACAAAGGACGGCAATCTGAGAAGGTTTTGACTTAAAAACATTAAAAAAACATAAAAACCTCTGTAGTCAGACGGCAGGAGCAAATTGCATCTAACCATAGCAAATCATTGCCTGACCAGAGGCGAGAGCAGAGTATATCATCTCTTACAATAAGATGGCATATGCCTTTTTTTTTTTTTTTTGAGGAGATGCTAGAGAAGTCAGCCTGCAGTAGCACTGGAAAAAAAAAAAAATAAGGCCGCAGAATCTCTGGAGGCAGCATGGGAGGACCTCAGAGATCACCATGCCAAGCAGAAAGTCCTGCAGCCCTACGCTCTTGTGACCCCACCCCTGGCAGCGTGACACCCACCACTACTACCATCCACAGCGAGACCACAACAGGGTAGCTTCCATGGCCAAACACTTAAAACAGGAGTGGGAGTAAACAGCCAGGATGCCCAAGGAGACGTGGGAAATGAGAGCAGATGTTGTCCGGCTGTCCAATCGCATTATTGAGCGTGATTCCATTACGGGAGGCTCAAGGAGAAACCGGGGTATCTTGAACAGTGCTTTGAAAATTAAAATAAGGTTTACCTCTAGATACACTGAGCGGCAGACTTAAACCACAGGCACCGATCTAAAAACAGAAAAGATGACATCGATAAAAAATAAGACTTTCGCGTGAAACACTGCAAATTTAGCTCGAACTCAAAAAGAACAGTTCCATACTTAAGTAAGTTCAAAGTAACAATCCCAAGTACATCAAAGCCATCAAAAGAGCCAAGTCTCGGTGAGCGTTGCTGAACATATGGTATCTGCCTGGGCATATGGGCAACTTCGGAAACAGCCACTCTCGATCTGTTAGGTCTTCTCATGTCCTGTGTGTGTGTGTGTGTGTGTGTGTGTGTGTGTGGTGTGTGTGTGTGCGTCTCCATCATCTGTATTCCAGTCCACCAAGGTGCTCTTCTTCTCTCTGAGCTGCCATGAGGATTTCTCTTGCAACAGAGTCACCTTCCTTGCGGTAAGCCTCAATTTCCATATTTCTCCACGCTACGAGCTGTGTCTGTGACTATGCATGTATAGCTGCTTTCCCCCGTCTCCGCTGTCTGGTCTAAAATAGACATGTGCATGCTTGTTTCACGAAATACAAACCGCTTTTAGTCTAACCTTTCATCTAGCTATTTAACCGCTAACCGATAGCCAAGGGTGCAACGGTTCTATCCGTTTGTCTGCTTGCATTGTTAAACTGTTAAAAAGTCAATGTTGTTTCCATAATTGCCAAATTCTAATCTTTAGTGGTTTAAGTTAAATTAAATCAATTAATTAAATTAAACACAAGCATAGCATACACAATGAGTTGGTTGTGCTAAAAAAACATACATACTTTGATAGCATACACCTACACGCTACAAACCTAATTATGTCAACAGATTTGATCTGCATGTACATATGCATGAACATGTGCTTTTTCTAGTGCTCAGAATCCCGCAGACATCTACATGATGCATACTCTCGCATGCCTTATATCAAGTCCTCAATAACGGGCATTATATTTACAATGATGTATCCAAGCTGTAGCTGGCTCACAATCATCAGAATTGGTATTGATGAAACCGACATTTTCTTGCTGAATGGCCCAGACGAGCCGTAATCCGTTCAAAGAATCCAACGCGAAAGGAAATGAGGAATGTTTTTCGACACAATGTGCTTACATTTAAAAATCCAATGCGGCATACAGTCGCTTTGTAAATCACTTTGGTTGCAAACATCCCCTTTCAACAGAGAGCTGTAAGAGCTGGTTGCATCAACACAGGAAGACAAAATGATGACAGGAAGCTGACATTGGGGATGGGAGCATATATCTGTGGTGTCTTTGGTTGGCTTCTGTCCACTCAGAAAAGGAGCAGGACTAGTGACAAAGGTTAGTTGTCAGTGGTGAGTCGCTTTAGGGTTTCACTTGTTAAGTCAAGAGAACTAGAAGAAGACTGACCGAGGTGACGCAATAGGATGAGAAGGACAAAGTGCCCTGGCACTTCAAGTGAGAGTTTTGCCTTCCCACAGGTCAGTGGAAACTGTGAAACTATTATTCCCCAGAGCAAAGCTCGGATATAGGCTAACTGTCCTCTGTGTGATAGATTAAGGACGAAAGTACATGCTGCACGCCACGCTAAGAGAAGTTGCCAAAATAATCTCCAGTGAAACTTTGTTTTGATTGAACATTTTCATTTTGTGTATATTTCTATTTGGTGTATATATATATATATATTTCTATACCGCTATTGGCCGGGGATCCATCAGCACAACTCGCTTTTGTCTTGAAAACATTTTAAATGCCTTAAAATTGGATTTAACGTAATTACAAAACAGGCAAACTAACCCTAAACCAATAAATATGTTTTGTGTCCAACATCTGACCTTTCACTACGTATTAATGTGGCCTTGTCTTTTAAGGCCGGTCGGGATTTTAGCAATATGTATTTTTGAAACCATTTTGGTTCTGGATGGTCAAAGTATATTATGTATGTTCTTACATATATAATCTATGAACTGAATCCCAGTTTTACCTCATTCTGCGACAGAATCTCTAGTTTACCAGCTCAGGTTTTTGGCTGGTTTCAGTTTCGGTTTAGTCACCATTTCCCCCAAGATGTCAGCTCGCCACCTGTGACTTGACTGACAGCCTTCACCTGAATGTTCATTGGTGCATTGGGGGGTGCAGGGCGGGCCCAGGTCAGTCCGTTGACTTCACACGCACCGACATGCACTGACTGTAACAAGAATGAGACAAGGAACCGGCTACACTGCTCCACAGTGTAATTTTACTGGAAATTCTTTACATTTTACAAGAATTCCGTCCAGCCTCTTTAACTGAAGACACTAAGAACTGAGGAAGAGTCTGAATGGTGGTGACAGCAGATGCCTCCCTGCCGAGGGTGGATGTTGACTACCGTTGAACCTCTAGGGAGGTGTGCATGCTAAAACATAAAAATGTCTTAACAGAGCGAAATCTCACTTTAACACCACATCAAGCAGCATTATGTTGCTGATGTGGAAGGGGATAACCTTGGTTTTACCCCAGACATGCACCCAGCAGCAGTAGCAGGGAGTCTTGTGTTATGTGGTTAAGCCTGACAGTCGTTTTCACCCCTGTGCTAAGTCTGCCATGAAAACCACAGCATCTGCAAATCCTATCGAATGCACTTACTGATTCAGTGATTTTTGCACAGACTTGGCATTCTGGCTAACTGAAGCTTCAGTTCCACATCGGCAAATGCCGGTCTTGACAGACTAAAAACAACAACCACTAAAGCTATTTAATGTTAATGATTCTGGAACAAAAATGCTTATATTGTTGAGGCTTACACAAGCTTTGCACATCTTGAAGCTGCCTAGTTGGTAAACTAGGCAACTAGACAAAGGGGTGTGTTTGAGTGCCAGGTGTTGTTAATGGAGCGTGCCGCAAACTAATCCATGCTCTCCCAACATGTTAATGCCATTAGCGCTGTCTCTCAAGGCAGAAAAAAAGAAGACTTCCCTACATCAAAATTCTCCACGAAAACTAAACACTTCTACATTGCTTTGTTTTTCTTCTATCAGTTATTTAACTGATTCAAGTCACACTATCCCCCCCCCGAAGTTAAAAAGGGCTACTCTAGTTCATCATTGTATTCTTAAGGTCTCACTAAAACACGTCACCCGAGACAGATGGTAAAAAAGTTCATGGCATGTCTCTTGCTATCCTTTGGACATGGGTCAGAGGGTGTTGTAATAGCCTGATTCTTAATAGGACGGTCGAGTAGACACAATCAAGACGTTACAGCCCTAATGAGCTGCTGTGTCAGCAGGTTTTTTCTTTACAGAGGAATCCTGTAGACCCTTGGTTCTCTTACTGCAAAGCGACTACACTATACACTGCCTCATAACACCCATAGAGCATAGCAGTGCTGTGCTCAAGGCCAACTAAATGCAAGGCCTTCATACAATGGCCACACAATGGCAAATTAAATTAGTTTTATTTCCTTAACTACAAAGTAGGAATTCAGGGGTTTACAGTTCCCTGTGATATTTTTAAGCTTGGAAAGATTTAATGGCTCCAATCATAAGGTTTTAATCTTGTATATTTAAAGAAAGGTCTGCAAACTGAAACATCAATCATAAATATAGTCAGTGTTATATTCTATATTCTGTGCCTGCTGGCTCTATTTTTCACTGCGTAAGAATCCCATTGAAGGAAGACACATACCTCACATCATACAGAGTTATTATTACTTCTCGTAACAGGTTTCAGGCCAGGTGGGAACACAAAGCCACGCTCTTTTATAACATTAGATCTTCATCAGTACTTCAGGATAGTACCTTCTTCTCCTATCAAATCCCTCCATATGATGCTAATGGATTTATCAGACCAAATACTACGCTCAATCAATGTAACACTAACTTCTTTGAGATTATGACGGGCCGAAATGAGTGAGCTTGTTGCTTTAACATTCACTTGGCAAAAACACAAGCGACATATTTCAGGGCCTAAAAACCGATAGGGTGGATGATGCTTTCATGGTGATAGACGATCTGCAACAAACCTTTTCACGCTCTGGTGCCATGATGCAGCTGGCATGACAGTTGATGGCTAATTGAGCATGTCAACTGCCAAAATGCTTTCACTTTCAGAATGGCAATTGGCTGAGTGGAAGGTGAGTAGTAAACCCATTTGCTACAAATACTTGTCATGAAGGACTCAAAGCGGGACAGTCAGTGTGCCTCTGTGACCTTCAGACGGAAGCCTGTGGCCAGAAAGTCACCGGTTTGAATCCCAGAAACAGCTGGCACAATCTAGGTTGGAGGGAAGTGAATTAATTACTCTCGCCTTCCTGAACAACTGCTGCCAAGGGGCCCTTGAGCAAGGCACTTCAACCTTCAACCGCTTCGGCGGAGCCGCTCGGCGGCCTACAGCAGTAGACTGCGGTTTGCGCCGGGCGATTTCCAGGTGTGAACGCGTGGAACAGAATGAACGTAAATAAGGTCATCGCTGCAGAAGAGTATGCGTGCTTAGCAAATGTTACCCTTCTTCCTCCTGACCTTTCATCAAAAGTTCCTCATTAATGTCAACACAATATGATCTTAACGTGACGATTGCTTTAACAGCTACCCTATGGGTTTGTCTGCGCGCGTTCGCGTGCGGGGGTGTCTGCATATGCATTTGCGTGTGCGAGAGAGCAGGCTTATGCGGCGATGACTCAACTGCCTACACATTTCTTCCTCCTTTCCCCGTCTTCAACCCCACCCCAGCCCCCCCGCCTTTTC
>OMKK01006649.1:3837-20720 GCA_900302305.1 Polymixia japonica | reverse complement strand
TAAATAGTATCTTTGTGAAATTATGTGTAATTAATAAATTAATTGCTGTAACAATAAATTCCTAATTATGGAATTCTGAATAGATCTAGATCTTTCCTATGATTTCTGTTTTTTTATTGAATATTTCATGCACTTCATGACAGTTGCAGTAGCACTTGGTGTTTCAATAATATTTATGTCAAATTCAATGTAATATAGCCATATAGACAGAACAATGTACTTGATAAATAGGTCTTCTCATGAATTAACAAAGTAATTAAGAAGATACACAAATCATCTTTATCGCCCTCAGGTGGAATACATAGCCACGTGTATTGTTAATATTGACAGTTGGACTCAAGTCATAATTTCATTGGCATTCTTAGCTGGGCTTCATAAATCAAAAGCTTTTGGGATTCTCCCAGAGGTTTGCTGGTGATATTTACCTCTGGCTGGGTAAAATAATTACATTACAGCTTGTCTGTCTGATCCTATACAGTTGCCAGTGTTTTCATGCTGTATGACTGATGCATTCAAAATGGAATCGTTGTCTCAAATTGGTATTCTGAGAGTCCACTGCAGGTAGTGTAAAAAATCTAGGGCTTATTGCATCCCCTGTGTTGAAAGTGTGGATTTGTTTTTCCTTCCAATGTGTCCCTACAAAGTGATTTTATTTGATGTATTCTTTTATGACACAAACTGTTTGGCACTGTGTGTTTTTGTTGATAGTTGTGCTTGTGATATGATTCCAGTTGTTTCTTTCCATGTTATTATCAATCTGAACAAGTGATTCAAACAGACACGCACACACTCACACTTGCTTATACACGCATGCAAGCTTGCACACATGTGCACTTGTGCACACCCACATGCACACACACACACACACACACACACACACCTACAAATAATTACAAATAATACAAATAATTAATAAAAATGTTGGAAATGAGTAAAAGTTCTTTCATTTTCTACCATGTCAGTTTGTGATAGCAAAGAGTGGATAAGGAATTATATAAAATACCCTACGACCCTGGTTTAAAAGCATTAAATGTTAACTAAAATATAAAAAAAACAAATAAGGGAAGGGACTTTTGCCATTCTCCCCTTTCAAAAAAGTAAGCAGCGTTATGAGGCTTATCCAGCCTCTTTGATTACAAACACAAATATTTCACCTGGCCATGGTACAGCAACCCTCCCTTTTAAAATTCTTGTGGATGTTTCATGCCATTATCAGAGAAACGGTACCTTTAGATGACATTGGCTTCCATTCAACTTCAAACTTTTGCCCGCTGTATTAAAAAATGATCAATTTGTGAATGAAAAGTTGTTAATTTGTCATGTACTATATCACATTAGACGTACACTGATAAGGTTTAGAGGACATCTCAAGGACACAAGTCACATATCCAGATCAGCTATACTAGTAAAAGTTATGAACTATGCACTATTTCTGAGATCATAACAGTGATATGCCCTGCTTAAATGTCCCTGAGCAAGGCAGTAAACCCCTACCAGCTCCAGGTGCAATGCTACTATTACTAAAAGTAGAAGTTATACCTGCCCTGACAACCATGACCAACTCAACCAAGCTTTGAGTGGTGAACTACCTGCCTTACCAAGCCAAGTAAAACACTGTTTACTGTTTTAGAAACAAAACAGTATAATAAAACAATATAAATCACTTTTAGTAAAAACAGTAGGCTGTTCTCTCATTTTCAGTGTGTCACTATCCACTATCCTGTCACTAAAGAAATATTGTGTGGAAAGTGACTGGAGAGAGCTCAGGCAGAGGAATGAATTTAAATGTCATATGGAAAGGAAATATGTTTATATTACTTTTGTGTTATTTAACACAACATCCTCTGCCACCCAGAGAAGAATAAAAAACAGCAACTACTTAAGGAAGAATAAAGTCTCGGTTGGCCTTTTATTTCCTTTTATTTCCTGCTGACCAGAGAAAGGAACACAGTGCCCAGTAATACATTTCTCTAATATTAATCTCTGCATCAGAGCACAGGGACACAGCAGGTTAAAAGAGCACGTCAGGGTTGAGTATGAGCAGCCAAGTATAAAATATTAAAAGAGGGCTTCCAGGGTTCCTGTGGCCAGAACCTGACCTCTAATATGCTTCACCGTGTGAGGCTCTGTTTAAGATATCTTTTAAAAGCACAAATGAAGCAATTAATAACACTAGCAAGCAATTAGTACTATTTCGGTTTAAGTGATATTTTACCATAATAATTACAGTTTAATGCAAACAATGTGCACAGCTTGCATTGAATATGCCGTGTGGATAGAACATTTAAATATTAAACATGCAAAGATGGTGACACTGTCACTTTTGAAATGTGAACCATAATAATGTTTCTGATTCATCATTTATGAGACAGCATTTAAATGGCTGAGAGAGAAACAAGTGGGCATATTTCTGGTAAAGATTTAGCATCATAGATGATTCAGAGCTCAGCACAGAGTCACAGAGTCTCGGCTGTTGGTTACTGGAGTTCTGGAGTTCTTGTCCACTTTAAGACCATTCCTTGCTTAATCTCTTGTAGTTTCTGGAATCATCTGATATGAAAAATAAAAGGGTCTGTCCTGTTTTTTACCATTAGATTCTATCACAAATTGATCTGCTTCTACCACCTGTTAAGATAGCCTTACTATAAATGTTGCATAAATCAACCAGGCTACTAATTATCGGTAAAACGCTGTGACTTTTACAGTATGTTGAAGTATGGAGGATGAACAGATCCACACTGCATCATTTTAAGGTTTCTCTATGCTTTCCCCCAAACCTGAAAAACATCTCTGCAGAACCCTGCAGTCCTCTGTCAATAAGTCAGTCAATCAAGTTCAAAGCAAGAAAAAATATCTCCAATCCAATAAATGTAAACATAAACAAGGCTAGCTGCCAGGGTGACCGTCAATTCTTGCCTGGGACTTTTATCCATAGAAATAGTAGCTATATATTTATATTTTCATAATATTTTCCCCAGCAGTGCCAGTGACAGCTTCATATTTCTCAGGGTGATCAGAGGGAGGAATTCAGTTAGACCAAACGTTATTTATGACAGCAGATATTAACCACCAAGAGTGGCGGCAACTAAATCTCTGTCACCAGACTTAATTTGTTGTGGACTTCAGTAGTGGATGGTGAATATAGTTGTCATGCTGAGTAATATGACTTGCTATTAGCCAGAATCTTGTGATATAAGACCGTGGAAGCAATTTGCCAGCCAAGACATTTAGTAGTGGAAGCAGAATCTTCATAACGACAGATTGGAAAGCCGTCAATCAATAGACCATTTTAAGAGGATGGAGACAGACAGTTATATGCCTATACACTTTACAACTTATTGCAAATTTAGAATGAGCTTTTATAGACCTATATTATAGTGCCATGGAGTGGTACAGTTAGATTTAAAATTTGGCATTCGAACCATGTATTAACTTTGTTAAGTTGTTAAACTGGAAATGTTTGTTGCCTGTGAGTATAGATTTCCCATGAGCGCTGGCAAGAAATCAGGTTCCTCTGGTACCAACCTCATACATTATTCAAGCAATTTTAAAACTGATTCCAGCTCAGCATCCAGGGGCAACTTTACTGTAAATGTAAAGATCGTTAATGTTTAAGAAGATAAACACTTAACTGTAAAAAAACAAACTGGCCCACCTTCCTGTCTGCAAATCTAGGCATTAACCTTTATACACTCTCCACCTGCAGTTGTGAGATGGCCTAAGCATTGGCACCACTCTTACGCTCCTCTTTTGTTGGTACAGACCTGAAACAAAGTTGTTTTTCTATGCAGCACAAAAAAACGAAATTTCAGCTTAGTAGTTAATAATATTTTTGGTTTGTGTTATTTGGTACAAATAAATCTCAGATGTTTTTAACAGATGATATCTGCAACATACCTCGAACTTCCCTAATAATGTCAATAGACTGAGTGGCGACTCAAATGCTCAAAGGCTCAAAGGCTTTGAAATGAGGTCTGTTGTACCTGGAAATAGAATAAGAGCTCGCCACTCCTCTCAGCTACACGCATGATGATGGAACAGAAGAGAACAGGCCATGGAGACCAGGAATCTTCAGGATGACCTCCATCGGTGAGCACCACCAATACAACACCGATGCCATTGCTGCAAATAATACTTGAATTTAGAGAAGGCTATTGTTAGAATGTATTAGTGATGTTAAAATAAAAGGTAGGTGATGATCAAAGTCTCCTGCTGAAATTCATTACCCACGCTGCAAGAGACCCGTAGCCTTGACCACCTCGCCTCCTCCACACAAGAGGGCAGATCAGCATGTCTGGTACAGCTCCAGACCATCGTCAGTCATTCACGTCAAACCGTGGAGGACACTTTGGGGAACAGCCATTTTTATTAATCAAATTTGAACTGTGTGTTAGTTTCTCTTTATTCCAGCGCCACCATGGTGAACACTCATGTTAAAAATAAAAAGTGACATTTTTTTTGTTAAAATGTATAATCATAATGAAGACAGTTAATCATAGAACTAATCATAGAAACCGACATAGTGACCTCACAGCATTTTGGATCAAACTCTCCCTCCAGGACTAACTCAAAGAAACAGAAAGAACAGAAATGGGCCAGGGTAGACAGCAACAAAAAACAGCTTATTATATCCACTTTTTTTTTTTTAGATATTTCCCATAGACATTAGGTTTGGTTTGAGGGGGGAATTCTGTTGGATTGTCTCACGTTTGTTTTTCCCTGTAGAGGAGCGTCACTGCAATGCAGCAACAGTAAATCTACTGAGGAGAGTGAGAGCCCTGAAGACTCTACCTAGTGCACTGAGAATAGGGGGCTCTATCTGGACACACTTGAGTTGGGGTGTCATGAAGTGCAAACCATTAGTACTTTAACCCTCCCTGTTCTAGCTAACATCATTTACCATCCTGGCAAATTAGCAGTGGTAAACTACACCTGAATACACAGCTGGAGTGTGTCCAGCCCTGTAAGTATACTCACAACATAGTTATTTTTCATCAATACAGTACAGTATAGAGCAATAGTTTTCATATAATTTTTCATATCTTTTTTTTTCATATTGCACCATCAGAGCATGGGACACAGAGAAAGATCAACAGAGACTCCATTTCCTAATCAAAACGAGATATGTGCAAACATGACTAAGGACTTTATTAACCAAATCAATTCTTCCCTGTAATATCCACAAATAAAAGTGATTTCTCTTTTTATATATATATTTATAGTAATAAGAATAATAAATCTTCACATTGGATCATTTCATAATGTGACAAAATGCTTGACTGGGCTGTCCAGCCATGATCATAATCCTCATTGTCTTTTAATTGGTCAGTCCCCATGCATCCATAGGAAATAGATTTTTTCTTCAAAAAAGTAACAATTTGAGAGCAGCTGAAAAGTTTGGACTGGTGTCAATTGCTTTCATTCCAAGATTTCTCCCAAGTTTCATTCAGTGTTTCAGAAGGATATTCCATAGGAAAAAAATTACTCCAAATCGTCATCTTCCACTCCAGAAAAAAAGATGTCCGGGTTCTTATGAAAACATTGTAGTAATAGTAATAATCGATCATTTGGTAATCAATAATTAATAATCATTAATAGCTGACAACTAACAATTAATAATCACTGATTAATTATTAAGAATTAACAATAATCAAGAATAAATAATGCTCCCTCGTTACTCAATTAGTTTGGCAAGCTCCGCCTGGAGTCATTTCCGATGAGTGAATTTGTCTCAAGTGAAAAAAACAAACGAGATGAAAGAAAGCTCTAAAATAAATAAAAGGAGATTAGTAAAAGTGACCCCTCCCTTGGAGGAAGGGGACATATATACAGAACTGCGTGGTGAAAGTCAGTTTACTGCACTTGAGTGTTAAGTCCAGTGTTAGAGTGAGTTCTAGTCCCGCCCTGTGCCCCTGCTGTTATACCAGCGTGTAGGACTTTGCGTAGGGGTTGCTGCTCTGTTTGAGATGTCCTCGCGAGTCCAGCAGGGACTCCTGGGAGGTGCTGAGCTTGGCGGCCTGGGCCAGCTCTGAGCCCTCTCTGTGGGGGAGCGTGGCTGCCGAGCCAGGCTGCCACTGGGCCACTGGGTCCCTGCTGGCCTGAGGGGCCTCCGTGGGCGTAGGGGGTGCCATACGAGAGGGCCGCTTCAGCGAGCGGCTCTTCTGGGGCTCCAGACAGGCCTGGCCCATCGCTGCTCCCTCACCGCTGGCTGTCCCCCTGGACGATCCTGAGCAGGACATGCCTCGGTTTAGAAGGAAGTCCATGCGCAGGTAAGGAGGCAGGTGCACCAACTCACCCCCTGTGGGACAGAGCAGAGAATGAGACCAGAGTGAGTTAAGACGCAAAATACATGGAAGATAATTCGCAGTCTCATTGGTCTGTGAAATCAGCCATTTTAAATTCCAATTATATGTCTCTGAAATTTCTGTCCATCTCCCAAATTTCGCATATATAATTCCCAAAGTGACAACTTTTATTACATGAAAGCAGGAATAGGCAACTGGGGGCTTGTGGGCGGTTCCTTCTCAAACAATCCCTGTCAACTGTGTCCCTATCAACCTCCAATTTGTGTTAGTATTATATGATTTGTCTCCAAACTTATATATATATATCTCACAGCTCACAAATCATACACACATTTCTTAATTATAATCCAAAGTCTTAAATCAAATAAAAAGATAAAAATGAACATGAATTTAGGACTTTTTGACAGTTGTTGCCCCACTCTCAATATAATGATACTGAAAACATCAGGATCTTAGGAATCTATTGTTACCAAGTGTATACATATTGTATAAAATTATATAAGATAGCTATTATTCTGCTGATTAAAGACCTAATAAGTTGACTTCATATGTTGGTTGAAAAGAGTGAGCACTTATCAACACACACCCTCCAGCTCTGCTGAAGTGACAACATTTTTGTCCACCATCAACAGAAGATCCCATCTCTATATTAAAGTCACTCTCACCTTCATAGGTGATGAGAGTATTATTTTGTCTGCTTATCAAAGCAATATGCCAATTATATCCTCTGTGTCCATTAAGTATTATTGCACAGACATGCAAGCTGTCTTCCTGTATCCTTGCTCTGACATTGGCCTTGAACAACATAGAATTAAACAGTAAGATTTCCCTCTCAACCTATTGGCTCAATTTAATTTGTTGGACTGGTGACTCAAACATACTTAAAGTAATACCATTGATTGGTGGACTGCACAGTAGTTTAATTAAATATTTAAAATCTATCAAGCCAGAGTTTTATTAAGTATAGTTATAAAATGGCAAACTAAATCCAATGGCACTTCTGGAACGAAGTCTTTGCTTTTTTGTCGCCCTTAACCAATATCATCAAAGGTTATGAAATAAACGGTAAACATTCAAACAACAATTATCATCTGGTAATAGATATATTCTATATATCGTTTTTATAAAGCGATAAACAATGTATTTAGCAGCAATAATCTAACAGTAATCTACCTATCACCGGGCCTATACAAAACCCTGGGTTATGCTCTACTTGGACAACTTTTTCCAGATTACTGTTTACAAAGCAGGAGAAAATGGGTGTGAATTAGTTGCTTTAATATGCGCTGTTTTATTCCTTTGAGTCAGTTTGGGTCCTCAGTCAGTTTGGCTGAAAACTGTCTATGTGAAGAAATATCTTCCTAGGATAGAAAAAGGGAGCTTTGATTCTAGTCACGATTCAGTGACTCAGTCCAAATATTCAGCCTCTCATTCACTGCACAGGTCTAGAAAGCGTCTTTTAACAGTTTTAGAACAGTTGAACAGTTTGTGTTTTCATGAGTTTTAAGCCAATGTTTGCAAATATTAATTCAATTGTTTAAGATCATAAAAATCACGTGTGAACTTTGTTTTGTGGTGGATTTTACACTTAATGGTACATCAATGCCACAGTGGATATCTTAAAACCAAACCTGACTAAAACAATAATTTTGTTAAACTACTTTTGCAATACTTGCAACACTTCTTGACTAGTTCAATGTTAGATTTAGAATCACAGCAAAGGGTTGGATGTCAGTGGAAATTTAGGGATTAGGTGTTATCAGCATCTTAATGAAGCCAGTTGTAATACTGTAGGTTAGCATAGCACTGTGGCTCAGGCCAGGCCAGAACTGTTGCTGTTGGCTGCGTGGCCTCACCCGGTCTGTGGGCCTTAGGCACGGCCATGTTCATGACTCGGCTGACATCCTGAGGCTTGGGCGGGGAGGCAGTGAAGCGGCAGATGCCCGATTCGGATGGTGTGCTGGATGTTAGGCTGTCGGTGTAGTCGTTGGTGCCTGCGGTCATCTGCTCTGAGGACGTGTCGGAGATGAAGCATTCGGTGATGGTGAACTTGGCGTGGCGCAGCTGCTCCTCCATCTTGGCGTGTTCGTAGGCCCTGGCCAGCTCCTCGTAGGTGGAGGAGGCGCTCTCTGTTGACACCATACTGCTCCGTGCACGGTCTGGACATGGGACGGGGTTAGTGGAAGGGCGAGCGTAAAGAGTTAGTAGCGGCATTCTCAGGACGTGACTTTGTTAAAGTTGTAGGGCAGCTGCTATTAGAATTGTTGTTAGAGACTGAGGGTAGTGTTAAAGTTGTTAGAGCCACTGTGAATGCATTTTGTATACCGGTGTGCTGTTTACCTGTGTCCTGAGATGGGCTGACGCTATAGCTGTCACTCTCCTTGTCGACAGAGCCTGCAACTCTGGGAGTGGGCAGCCTCCAGTCAGTGCTGAGCGTGTGGGCGGAGACGGGCGGATGTGGGCGGTTCAGGGTCCACTGGCTGGCATAGCGGTTGCGAGCAGCAGGGCCGGCTTTGGCGGTGCGACGTGCTGTTGGGTCTAGGAAGAGGTAGGAGAATGATGTAGGTGACATGTCACATATCAAAGACACAGTATCATTTATTATATAAGGGTATTTTTGGATGGACTGCCACAGCGGGGCCAGCCCTATAAACGCGAATGTCTGTGACTGACATCACCATTTGTTGTTTGCAGACACGTGATTACAATGACAAAATTCAGATGGAGGGCAGGAAGTGAAAAGCAGAATGGACTAGATGGAGGAAAGCCTGTACTGCGCTAGTTTAGATGATATTACGAGAGAAAGGTATAAACAGAAATTCACAACATATGTTGGACGTGATCCTTATGTTATGAAGACATCTGCCCTCTAGCGACAAGGTTTTTGGCTACAATTTCACACATCTAGGGGTGGGCGATACTACAAATTTTGGTTTTGATCTGATACCAAGTAACAAACACACAGCAGCAGCAGAGAAGCAAAGACTGCATGCACTAAGAAGTGTATTCATGTGCACAGGACACGATCTACACTCTTGTCGCGAAGATGACGCCGGAACCGAGTTTGCAGAGACAGTTTCTCTACTCGTTGATGAAATAAAATGAGAAAGTGAGAAAGAGAGAGAGACGGATCCATTTCCTATTGACACTAGAATTGATCTTCAAAACGAGAAGTAGTATCTGTAGTATCAATACTTTTGGTATCGATCCGCCCAACCCTAACATTGACCATACACAGTCCAGCCATATACTAGGTTATATCACTGCTGGAATCTACTGTACACACACTGAGGATGAGGGTTAAGAAACATAATGATATCTATCACTGTCAAAGGTAACCACAACCTCTGTCATATCATACTGGCTACAATGTATTACTCTGGTGCCCAATGCTAACACTTTGTTGATCACACAAAATAATCACCGAAAAATATCGATGTACTGGAAGAAGATAAGGGCTACTGTGTAATAGCTCATAAGATTAACTTTCATCAATGTCAACGTTTCATGTTTAGCATGTAGTATCTCCTGGGAAACTGAGCAACCAGAAAAAAACCCATCTAGAATAACAATCGGGAAGAAATCCTGGGAAGACAACAGGGTTTCAGCCCTAAGGTCTTAACCTCAACTAACATAATGAATAAAATATACAAAATGATAATTTCAGCTAAATAAAAACACAACATACATAGGTAGACAGAAAAACACAACAACATATAACGTAATAATAACATAACATATTCTACATCCAGTGAAGTAAATAAAAAGAGAGTCCGTACTGGACTTACTGGTTCCTGGTCTGGCATCGGACACGTCTACCAGAGGACCGGTGGCTTGGGACAGGGATTGGTAGTGGACTGTGTGGGTGACCGTGGATGACTTCTGTTTCTGGGTCTCCCCAAAGTCGTTATCAGTCAGTAACACTGTGGACCTGTCATCTGGGGGAGAGAGGGGCCACAAAAAGGAGTTTAGGGCTGAAATCAGCAGGTTCGCTTGTTCTATTTTTTCCTTGGAAACAAGTAGCATCTCGTAAGGCAACGGTACACATAAGTACACAGTACACTTACCGACAGTCTCCATGGTGTCTCTTTCCTCGATGAGGAGCTGAGCTCTGGGGATGTCGATGTGCATTCTCAGGGTCTGCTGCTGCTTGTTAATTGGCTCAGCAGGACGTGTGTTTTTACTGGGGAACACAACAAATGAGCTCAGAGACAGAAAGCCCTCATAGAAATTATTATTAGAAGCTATTATTGAGCTATTCTGAACATCTGAACTGACAATGCTTATCGAGTGAAGTTGTAGAACATCCTTACCTCATAAGCATTTCAGCCAAACTTTTTGCATCTAGAAAACAAACAGAGGCAAAAAAAAAGTTTTTTTTAGGTGCTGTCCATGAATAGTGGCTTAAATCTGACCTAGGACCTTCCATGCTGCAATTGCCTCTCCCATCTCACCTCGCAGCCTCTTGAGCCTCTGTTCCCTCCTCCTCCTCCTCAGCACCAGCAGTCCGATGAAGATCAGCACGATGCCCACCAGCACGCAGGAGATGGTTACCATCATCTTCAGACCATCGCCTCCCCCGGGGCTGTCCGCATGCACATTGGGCGCCTTCACCAGCGGAGCAATGGTACCTGCAGAGAGGTCACACGGAGGTTATGCATGGACTCTGAGCACTATTACCATTGTCATGTCATATCTGTAGGTAAAATTAATTAGGTAAGCTTGGAGAAACAAGCAAGAATTTTTCTAACCCCTCCCGTCTCTCTCTGCTCCCTCCCTGCTTCCCTTCAGCCCTCCCTCCAAATGAGACTCATAAAATTATAAGGCGACCCTGTTGAAACAGTAGCGCCTGGTTGCTGGCGAGGTTGGACAGTGATTGAACTGTACACAAGACGTGATTGACAGGCAGGTAGGGACGCCTCCTTGCAGAAAGCTGTCCTGATTGGTTGGTGAGATTCAGACGCGGTGAGATTTTTGAGAGGCTGAATACAGGACCTGGGGCAGCCACAGAGACTGGGGTTTTTTTCTCAGAGAATTTGATTCATTGATAGCTGTCGGGACAACAACAGTTTGGTTTTAAGCAGTATTGCTAAAGGAATCCAGAAAACAGGCAAAACAAAATGAAAGCCAAGTACTGAAAAACTTTCTTTTATTTCCTTAAGGAAAACATGTTGCCAGTAACTGGTCAAAGTAGAGGGAGACATTCAGCAGCTCACAGTCTAGAAATTCTAGAATATTCCTTCTAGTAATCAAACACAATCTGACACCACAAACTGCTGCACTGTTCTAATATCAGCATTTGACCTTTTACTGAATTGGCAGTGATGCCCGGTTGCCATTTTGCCAAGCAGTACTTATAAGAGAATGAACTCATCCGTCATAGCTAAATGTTCAGCCTGATCTCCGTAACACTTCCTGGATGGGAGGGAGGATGTAAGTATCAGACTCTGGAGGTCCTCAGAAACAGGGTGGCAGAAAAGCTGCTGAGCTCTTTGTGCACTGGTGGAGGTACGGGATGGCGGCACTCATATCTGTGCTTTCTTTCACTCGCAGGAGATCACAGGATTATTAAAGTCACGCAGTGGCACTCAACAGGGACGTGATGGAAGCATAAAGAGCGGAATACAAATCAGCCATGGCCGCTAAAGCAGCATAAAATGTGTTTTTAACTGCACAATTCATCAAGAGCCTCAATCTTTTGCAGGGGAGGCTGACAATAAACAGCCCGTTTAACAGCGGAGATGAGCCTGAACCTCTTCCATCAACAACTACAAAAAAAGGGCTTAATTTCCCTTAGTGTTAGCATGAAACTACAACCTTTAGCTAGCACAGTCATTGAAAAAGGTAGGTCTTTTATCACAGGTTCTCCAGATAGGGTGTCAGCCTTCACATTACACAACCTCCAGAGCAGCCACTTAATCTTGCAGGTACCTGCCAAGCATAGCAGTGCCAGTCGTGGCTGGTCCAGGGAGATATTTCAGCGTCAGGTATTTCCATGGAAAGAGATGCGGATTGATTGTTTTTTTGTGACTGTATTTTTGTGGGTTACTCACTGCCATCGTAGCTGAGTGTGGCGAACTTGACTCTCTTCTCAGCGTAGCCGGCGCTGTTGTACACTTTCATCTGCAGCTCGTACCAGGTGGCCTCCTGCAGGTCGTACAGGATGTAGCTCTTGGTCAGGGAGGTTCGCTGGGCTGTGGTCCACGTGGGCGAATCAACAGGTCGATACTCCAGGGTGAAGGAAGTGATCGGACATCCACCGTTGTTCCAGCCAATCAGGTTGAGCCTGACGCGAGTGGCATTGATGCTGGTGAAGAGCTCCTGTTCCTTAGAGTACTGAGGTTCTGTAAGGCAAAGGGAAATGTTAAGCTTATGAATCAGAATGTAAGACCTGAATAAAGAAAAGAAAACCAAGGAGGCACTTATTGAGCGGAAAGCTGAGCGAAGGTAACTATTTGAAGCAAAAAACAACAGTAGCCAAATAAACAAGGATAATGTGATAAGGCAGTGTTGACTACAGTTCAATATCCAAGTCCTCAAAAAACCTTCAACTACAATAACAATTTTAATGTTGTATGCCTTGTAAAAAAATCAATTTTCATACCTTTTCCATGGGTCTTTGCCTCAATAATCTCACTGATGCGCCCGGGCCCCACTGCATTTTGGGCCGTGAGGGTGAATTTGTACCAGGTGCCACACTTGAGGTTCTCTAGGCGATATGAACGCTCGCTGGGACTGATGGCAAAGTTGCCCCACTGCTCACTATTGTCCTCTGAGTACTGCAGGATATAGCCTGGAGAATGGAAAAGACAGATGGACACATGAGGAGTTAAATGAGCAGTTGATTTTATGACAAATACATGTGAGAGGAGAGCCAGTTTATTTGTAAAAGTCTGATCAAACTGCATATTAAACTACACTACATATACAATATCTAATAATAAAACAAATAGAATCCTATTATATAATATTAGAGCTCTGAATGAAAATAAAAAAAACTAATAAAATAAAAAAGTATCCCCCACAATCTACCTGTGTTTTTCCATTATTAGTCACATAGAAGGGAAACTAAATGAACTAAAAGAAAACACAACAAGACTTGTTCCTGTCCCATTACCCACACTTTGTACTTAGCCAAGTGCCCACATATTTAAGGTATGCTACGATGTATTAAGATATATATTTTATCTACAGCTCGTGCTAAAACAAGAATAACTTACATTGGAAAGTTTATCTTTCAAGTGGGATACACTTGAATACCGTTCCGAAGCAGTATTAGGGTAAGGGTGTATTAAGTGTGGGTTAAGTGCGCTGTGTGTTTGCATTTTAAGAATTGGGACACACTTAGGTAGCGCATGAACACGCACGTAAGTACACAAGACCGCAAGTGTGGGTAATGGGACAGGCCCGTAGTTGTGTATGTCTGACCTCTAATGGAGCTGCCTCCATTGTCTCCTGGGATCCAGGACAGGGTTATTGATGTAGTGGTTGTCTTGGTTACTGTGAGACGAGGCTGGTCCGGTGGAACTAGAAGAAGGACAACAGACAACAGTGATCTCTACAATCTGTACAATGTGATGAGATCCTGTTTTTTTAAAAATCCCTCAATGCAGCCAGTAGTGAGACTTGCATCTGTAACATAACAGGGTACCTAATCTCATACCCAGACCTTTCACTGGTCTATAGGGAAGGAAAATCAGGCACCAGATATTCATGGGTGGGACTTCCTCAGAGGAAGTTGCAACTTCATCAACTTAAACAATTACAAAATTCAACTGCAATAGTATGCTTTCAACCCATAGATGGCAGTCTCTATACAACACTTTTACACAGAAATGTTACAATTTGGACCAGAATCAATATTTACCACTACTAACCCAAACACAGATCAGAATCAGTGATTTTAGTGTGTGGTTTCCCGTTAAAGACAGACAATAAAAGATAATAGAGGATTTGCACTCTGCATTGCTTACCTTGAACCTGCAGGTTGAGGACGATCTTGTCGGGCCCAAAGCTGTTACTTGCAACACAAGTGTAATTCCCAGAATCCTCTGCTTTCACTGTGCGGATGACGAGGCTGCCGTTGCCATGGACACTGCGTCGGCTGTCAATCACAACAGGTGCTGGGGTTCCATTGCTGAAATATAAATGAAAGAGATACATAAATAATAATTTCATTGTTGCAAAGCTCATTATTTGATCAAAATGACATCTATTCTGACAAATCCAATGAATATTCATCTACTGGAAAATGTCCTGTCAGAGCATTTATCTATCTAGTATACTTATTTGGGTTCATTTTGAGGTCAGGCTGTTCTGTACTCACGTTTCCTTCAGCCACTTGATAGTGGGGGATGGATCACCCACCGCCTTACAAGGCAGCACAATGTCCCTCATCCAGGGGGTGGTCACTGTCCTGTTGAAGGTCAGGATCCTGGCCGGAGCTGCCAGAGCAAACAAACATCTCATCAGCTGATAGCAGAGCTTCCAGACACTAACGTAAAACAAATATGTACGACAAAGATAGTAGGGCTTTATAAAAATATCAAAAAGTCTGAATTTCTGCAGCTTCACGGTAATTTAAAACCTAAAAAAAAGTGCTCTAGAGTTTGTAAAGGGTTATTTATTTTCATTTATTTTACTTGCTATCACTGTAGCTTGCTGGGATATAGCCAGGCGAGTTTAGGAGACTGCAGGACGATGGTAAAGGCTTTCTTCATCTGAGCTGTGGAGCGTGGAGTAAAGGACATTCATCACCTGGACCTCAGACAGGATGTGAATGTCCTGATAGGAGGTGTGGGTCCTGACTCCAGACACTGCAGGGTCTATCACCAGTAACAACCATCTTATCAGCTCTCACCAAGCATGTAAAGTGCTGACAGGGCCAAACAGCCAGCTATTTACATTCAGGTGATGCTGCCCTGACTGTTGTTCTTATACTGAGATAGTGGGAATGAACTACTTTTTCACACCTCAGATATTGCAGGTGGGGCTGTGGATTAAGGAGGGCAACAGGGGATCTTGGGATGTGATAAAGGGTATAGCAGTAGTACAATCTGTGAACCTGGTCGATTCTCTGCAAAAACTAGAACCAAGAGAGCCGAGTTTCTGATCTGCAACGCTGGTAAGTGATACAGTCAGTAAATGGTCTAAATAGATATAATTACACAATGAATCCATACTCTGTAGAACATTACACGGAGGGAAGAAACAGGCTGCTTGTGTGTTACTTGTGGTGCAGACAATTGTGCCGTAACAAACGACAACAAATCCATGCTTGTGCATGTTTCGTTTCTGTGTACTCCATCACAGCATTCCTTTACCGATGTCGTCTGCGTGCTCACACCTGTCCACAGGCTGAAACTGAGACACACGGCAGAGATTGTGTTGAGACCAGCAGGACTGCTGTGATTTTGCAGCCCTCCTCACAGATTAGAACCTTGTATCTCTCGTTCGTAGCTTTGGAAGAGATTGGATCGCTTTCACAAACATTGACGTAAACCATGCATTGTGTTTTTTAGGCCAAATTGTCACTTGGGAAGTAAAACTACAACAGATGGCAGTTTTCTACATGTCAGTCATGGATTATACTGTTTGGTGTGACATTGCGGTGCAACTGATTCAACACCACAGAGAGAAAGCTCCTCCTACCCTCTGCCATGGGTTTGACGGTGATGATCTCACTGGCGTTTCCGCGACCTGCAGCCGTGACGGCCACCACCCAGATACTGTACTGGCGGTTCCTGCTCAGGTTGGGAATGCGGTAGAAGAAGACATCTGGGGCTGCCTCGAACTCACTGCTCACCTGGGAGAGGGGAGACATTCAATCTTATCTCATCTCGCTGCTGTGACTTCTATTAGGTTTTGTTTCCTATCTTGATTCGAATTGAAAGTTTGAGCCATCTTTTATGGACCGAAAAACCTTCATGACCTGAAGGCCTATGAAATTGTATTCAAGTATTTCAAGTAAACAAATCAAGTAGTTCATGTGTAATTATTCTCAATAATTTCTTTATAGATTGGACATGTTTTATGGCAAAAGATCCAGGTCCAGTTTTGGATTTCAAAATAATTTCTGAATTGACTGCTTTTAAAAGTGACCGGTCCGACATCCCCCATAGATCTTACCGTGGGGTGTGGGTTGGAGCAGAAGACGGTGTACTTCCTGATGATGCCGTTCACTTTGAGAGGAGGAAGCCAGGACACAAACACCACCGAGTTAGATGCAGCCGCTGCCTTCACGCCAGCCGGAGGCCCAGGGACTGCAGGGAAAGAAGATCTAGTGGGTATACTTCCTAAATAACACTGATATCGCTAGCAGTAATTATTTTGTATGGTGCGTTCCAACATACTACTACTAATAATACTACTACTAATAATAATACTACTACACAAATTATAGAAGCAAGATAGTAGAAGACCAACTTTCAAAATGTGGGACGGTAGAATTCATTATTTTAGTGAACTTCAGGACTTCCTGCAACGTTGAATGCTTGCAGCTAATTTAAGGCCTTGACACTGTTGGATCCAATTTGAGTCTTGGAATGTATTCATTGTCATGAAATATTCACATTTTTG
>OMKK01006607.1:2901-13498 GCA_900302305.1 Polymixia japonica | reverse complement strand
TTTTTTTTTTTTTTTTTTCTGTAGCTCCTGATCAATCTTTTTTTTCATGGATACACTTTAGTAAAAACACCCCTTTATCTTATTATGTCTCATCGTATCAACAAGTAAATACAAATCCTGGTTCCCGTGCCTCAATAATCTAAAGAATCTGACTGAAAAACCGGTGCATTCAGTTACAGTAAACAAGGAAGCCATTAGGGAGTCCTGTGTGTCAACAGAGGGAATCTAAAGAATAATCAGGCCTCGGCTTTGACTCTGTTAAGTCTGAAAGAGACTCATTAGAGTTGTAGAGAGGATGTGCTTTAGCTAAAAGAACCTCAGAAGAGGAATGGCTGAATGCTCAAAGAATGGAACATATCGATGCTGTTACATGCTGTTACATTGTATCCATAGGCCTACTGATAATGAAGTGTGTATAACAAGATTCCAACTTCTTCATAAAATAAATGTTGACA
Organism: Polymixia japonica; assembly: GCA_900302305.1. Classification (NCBI taxonomy): domain Eukaryota; kingdom Metazoa; phylum Chordata; class Actinopteri; order Polymixiiformes; family Polymixiidae; genus Polymixia; species Polymixia japonica. The sequence continues at coordinate 13,043 of OMKK01006607.1, read as the reverse complement.
CATTTTTACCAATTACGTCATCCAGTTCGTAATATCGTAATTTCGTAAAATCGTTAATACACACATAATCCCCAAACCCATACAAAGTGAAACGTTCAATTTTGTTCGATATTGTTTGGACCATATGAGGTTATCGGGTTCAATAATCATTAACGACCCCCCGTGTCCGTTCTTTGCGGTCCCCTCCGTGGTTGACAGTTCCAGGACCGTTTTCCTCTCAGTGGGGGGAACATGCTGCTTCATTTTGAGTGGAGGGCAAAACAACACCCGCCCCGCCATCCTTTGTCCCCTCTGACATCCAGGGGAACCTCAATATGGCCTAGTCAGGGATCAATAGGAAGGTACAAAGACGATGGCCTTGGGGCAACCCTGGGGTAGCCCCGGGCACTGACGGACAAAGCAGGGAGAACAGCTTCCACAAGGCAGGGCTGACTGGGCCCCTCCATGCTTGTAAAGCAGGAATGCAATGTGATGCAAAGGAAAAGGAGAGAGATGACGAGAGTGAAAGAGGGTACGGATATGGATTCAGATATCGGATACTAATGAGCGGATCAAACCTTATTGTCTTAGAGTACTTTCTGACTTGACCTTGTCTGAGACCACTGGTTGGTGCGTCAGGAAAAAAAACAACTCAAAACGAAATGTGAGCAGGCAAAATCTAGACAAGCCGTGATGTCTGGGCTGTGTTGTCTTGAATAGCTACTACTGTAATAGAGAACTCATTCCATTCTATTCATGGAGACTAACTAGAAAAGATCTAATCTCTTTCAATTCACCTTTCAAAGTTTAATCCTGCGATTTGCCCCATAGGTTCAAAGAATTAGGTTGACAATTTGAAATCCTTCGTCAAAAGGTCTGGACATGTTCTTCCTCCTGCTCTATTCAGGATCTTTAGCAAACAAATGCAAACGCCATGGCAATATTTAAACGTAAAGGTTAATTTATTGTAAACGGTATGTTGTTGTTATCTCCTGCCTTACCTTGTTATGATCTGTGTTATTTGATGATGAGTTGCACATTATGTCTTATGTCTAAAATAACTGACGAAAAAACGAACTACATCTTGACGTTAACACTACCAATGCCTGATATAGCCCCATATTTAAAAAAATATGTTTCCCAATACTCACTTAAAAACAACAATACGTTGATAAGCTGTTATTATATAATATTACATTAGAGGAAGAGAAGGATTACTGTACAAAGATAAAGTTTGCAACGGCACTAGTCCACTTGCATTCATGGCTCAATATCAAAGTAGTAAATCTGGCCAATCAGATGTTCTCGTTGGCAGTAGATAATGAATAAGAGGCTGCCTGTACAAAAGAAGTTTTGTGTGGACCGCTGGCCAAGCTATTCACTGACCCGTACCGATGAAGAGAGGTAGAGAGGCTACATGCTGAAGGAGGCCTGCGCTGAGGCCAAACCTGGGACGTACAATAGCATATGCAAATGACTGTATCACACTGAACAGTTAAAGCAACCAAGGGCTCTACCCTGGGGCCACTGAGGTCCATGCTCCATTCACAGGAGAAACGGACTGTTATTAACACACACACACACACACACGGTGCTATTGTCTATAACTCAGCTTTTTCAATTCTATGGCAACTTTTTGTCTTTTGTCTTGAAAAATTCAGGTGAATCAAATAAATAGTTTTATTAGTGAAACTGTTTATTATGTTTGGCATTGTACAAAAATAAGATCTATATGACATTGCATACAATATATACACACTTTTACACTATACACAAGTTTATATACATATTTGTTTGGCACTGGTGTTAATCAACAGAATAATAGAGTCTTTATGGTTCCCAGTGTGGTTGAATGTTGCATCTGTGTGAGCTCCGTTAAACTCACTGAAATAACCTGATCCAGATTATGAGGTCATCGTGGCCGTGCAGGACTTGAAACTCACTCCTATTGAATCCTTTCAGTATCTGCAATTGTGAAAAAAGAACACCGGTAAGGTATGTGACATTAGATAGTTAATTGATTTCTTAAATAAACGTCATTAATTGACAGTAACCACGTACACGTTTCCTAACAACACTGAGCGTAACATATTGCACGCATCTAATATGATAAGCAAATACAGGCGTTATAGTTTCAGCTAAACACCCACCTGTGTAACCAGGCGGTGAAATCCAGCAGCTCGGGGTCCTCGGAGCTCATAGCTCCGTCCTCCGGAGAGGAGCAGGTGGAGTGAGGCGAGTCGCGTCCCAGTGAAAGCGCACTAGAGACGGTGGGGGAGGGAGACGGAACCCCGTCGCTCTGAAACGCCGCCGCCGCCGAATCCGCTTGGTTGTCCCGCAGGAGCCGCTGCAGGGCCCGGATGTACTCCACCGCGGAGCGGAGCGTCTCCACCTTGCTGAGTTTGCCGTCGGGGGCCCCGTTCGGTACGTGCCGGCGCAGGGTCTGGAAGCCGGCGTTCACCAGTCTCACACGGTTTCTCTCCCGCTCGTTTCTTCGGTCCACCGACGCTACGAACTGTTGCCGGTGAGGGAAAACGAAGTCCGCTCCGGGCAGGTTGGTTCTGCTTCTCTTGCAGCGGGTTAAGAGCTGCGGTCTCTTCGGCGCGTCGCAGTTCAATCGGCTCCTGCGCGGCTCCGCGTCCGGCGGCCGGCTTTCATCTTCGGGGACGAGCGTCGAAGTTTGCCGCTCTGATATCATCAGGAGCGCGTATTGCGCAACGTGCCGCGGCAGCGCAGAGGATGAAGTTTTCTCCATTTCTTCTCTTCGGAAACGCAAGCTTTGGATAGTCCAAGCGCAGGTTACGCAGCGTCAAGGGGATATCCACAATGAAAGTTAGGTAGCGACAATAATGGCACGAATAGGCAGAAGTAGTTTGTTTTATATACGACCTCCTCCTCTTCTTACGTCGCACGCTTCAGACAGACGCCAGGCGCGTGTCCTCCGGCGTCCTCCTCGCGACTCATTTCCATCCCAATAGAAGCAGCGCGAGAGCCAATTGGCTCATTCAAAGTGCGCGTGTAGTGAAACTATAGCTTCTATATATACATCCTGCAGCTTTCATTCATAACATGAAACTATAGCTTCTATATATACAGGCTGCAGCTTTCACTCATAACATGAAACTATAGCTTCTATATATACAGGCTGCAGCTTTCATTCATAACATGCACAACTTGGTAAACGTCTAGGTTTTATCTTGGCAGTAGCAGAATTCTGCTATTCATTCTTGCAGCCTGTTTATAGGGTTGATGCATTGGCCTAGCTGCCAAAAGTATTGTTGGGTGTAGCTCTATATACTTTTCACAGAGAAAATACACAGAGAATGATTTTCTCTGGCATTCAGATGTTCACACAACAGATGGCCGTTAGGCCAATGAATCTATTGTTCATGATTGTAACTATAAAAAAATGAGCTGTAGACATCCGCAATAATTTGTAATAAGGGCAGAAAAGCTAAACAAAGTGAATCAAAGTAATGGCCAAGCAAGTAAATATGTCGGTTACTCAGCCCCATGTCAGTCAAATCCCAACTGAAATGTTAGCCTGTGTGATATGTGCCAAATTTGAGGTTAAATGTTCACTTTTTCATAAAAGTATGAAACTTGGTACACAGTTTGGGGCCCTGCAAATTTTCAGAAATGGAGTCGAAATGGAGAAATGAATTTTGCATCATATCTCCTGAACCTGAAACCTGAAAGAGTGGGTCCAGAACCCTTGGATTATGCAGCATGGGTGGTTTGAGATATTTGGTGGTCATTTGTATGCCGTTTTGAACACTGGATAAACAAACAGTGTTACAAGCCTGTTGCATCAGCTTCTAACATGTCAATATTAAAAATTTCAATTGGGATTCGACTGACATGGGGTCGAGTAACCAAGTATAAGTGAACTTCTCCTTTAATCTGAATGCCAAACGTTCTTCAGCATAGTATGTAAAATAACTTTTTTTCAACTGTATCCTAGTCCAAAAGGGCACTGCTTGTGAAAATAATTAAACTCTGCAAATGATGGGATTATGAGAATATTTGTTTCTTTAATGTTACAAACCCCATACAAACAAGTCTAATGTAGTAGTAGGAGTATGTAGCAGTGTAGAGGTCAAATGAAAGGGAAAGTGTATCGTTGATAAGATGTGACATCCTGGTGAACATATTGAGTTGGAATTCGTCTCCGTGAGGCTGGTGTTGCATGTCTCTCCAGTGAAGGTATCTCCATCAAACTCCTCATTCTCGCTTGGACAAACTAGGAACTGTAGTAAACAAACACTCAAGATTACTTTAAACTGACAGTAAAACTGGAAAATTTCATTTGCTTTTTATTTTTTCTCAAATGCATTTACCTACCTTTAGGGAAAATCAGCTCTGTCCGACGTGTATGTCCTCCCTGGCATACTAGTTTGTCCTCCTGCACACTGTTCAAAAAGCGCAAAGCATGATGGATCAGAGGCATAAAGATCCTTCTTGTTTGACAACATTAGCTCTGCTATAGTGAAAATCCTCCATTATCATTTGTTTGTTGTTTGTTGTTTGTTTGTCCAGCAACTAATAAAAATCCCGAACGCGTATTACAGAGATGGTACAGGAGCACCGAAGACTGGAGACTCAGAAAGCCGTCACCTTTCTGCACCTGCATCAATGAACCTGCTCTATGAAATCGAATTAGTCCCTCCCCCCTACCCAGATTTGCACTCGCCCCTGGGATGGGATACGGGCATAAGCATAAGACGAGCAGCACTTACAGGTCATAAAGGTCAGTGTTGTTAAGGTCCTGCCAGTCTCTCCAGGTAAAGTAGTGTGGGCAGTATCTCTCTGGACAAGGGGTGTGCACCTGCTGGGTCAGGCCTGGCCACTGCCTTGACAACACAGACAGCTTGGACATCACGGCGAGGATCAGATCCCACGACTGACGGAACTCTGAAAACAGAGAACAGAGAGGGGTTTTTTTTTCTCCGTTGTTTTGTGGATTATTTGTTGTTGATACGATGACTAGAAAGAAAGAGAGATCAGAGGTTTTTGTTACTGTTGTGTTCCTCGGGTCTCCTGCAGCGTATCTCTATGAATGGATCGCCGTCTTTGCTTCTCTGTTTCAACAGAACCAGTCTGTTCCCACAGCAGAGGAGACACTGGTCTCTTCCTACCCAGTGAGTTGGGTACAGGGAGCACGTCTTGATGATCAGTCTGATAATTGCATACATTATATACACACAGTTAAAGGTGCTATTGACAACATTCAGCCACTAGATGTCACTCTCCCCCTCCCCCCTTCTATTGTACTGCTCTGCTGTTGCTCGAAGCACATGACCCCTCAAGCAGTTGCCACTTTGTTGCACAACCTGCATATTTCATAGTTGAGTGGACTGAGACACACTCAGTCATGTCAAGTGATGAATCTTTTGTGGAGTAATGAATTCATTTCGCAACATGGTTGTAAGGACTATGGCTGTTAGTTGTTGATTTTGTCCAAATACGCCGAATTGAAATTTTATGGGTTATTGTTGTTCGGACGATTAAGCTAAGCTGGTTAATAGCTAACTGGCAACTACTATGACTCTTGATCGCTGACTATTGTTATACTATTGGCTCATAAGCCTTGTTAGAAACAGGAACCAAACGTTAGACATCTTACACAGAGATAAACAAAACATTAATTTTGGACCTGACAAAAATTTTTAAATTATTAATTCAATCATAATATTTATTTTTAGGAAAAGCGATACTTTTATTCCACACCTTTCTAAAAGCTCTGTGGATGTTTTTTTGTTTTTTTTAATTATTCATCTATATAAAAATGTTATCAATAGGACCTTTAAACATACCTGAACACTGCAAATCCAGTATTGAATATAATACATGTCTTATTTAATGCATATCAGATTGGTTTGAAGAGTGAAATAAAAGCAAAAAGTATGATGAGAAAGACAAAACATGATATGATGAACCAAGTGTCAGGCTACAGTTACCTATGGAAGAAGCCATGAGGAATCTCAGGGAGGAAGTACACATGGACATTAAGGTCATCTTGCCTGTCCTCGCCCCACCTCTGGTACACTATAAGGTTGTCCTTCAGGCAGTTAGGGAACAAGCAGGCTCCATCTGGGTCTCTCTTTACTGAGCTGGTTGACTGCCACTGCCTCTTACCAGGGACAAACTCTGGGGCTTGGGCATTCAGGGGGCTTCCCAGTTTTGCTGGCAGGCAGACTTCAAAATGCTGCAGTAGGTTGAGTAGTATTCCTTCCTCCTTTCTGGAGCCCACCACTTCGTTGACCAAGTCGTCATCGTCCACGATCAGTTTCTCCAACTCTCTGCGGACCAAGATACGCATTGCCACATTTGGCAGTGTGCCTCTGCTCCTGAAGTCTACCACCCAGGTGAATTTGTGTTTTACCAGAGCCCCCTCCTCCATGAGAAGCTCTCTGGGGATCCCCTCCAACTGCTGCACAAGGTCAGGTCTCACGATGGTCTGGATTTTTTTTAAAAAGGAAGCGAGAGAGAGAGAGAGAGAGAGAGTAGAAGAGATAGAGAAAGAGACGGAGCTTTACGTTTGTGAATGACGAGCAGATAGTTGAGTCAAACACGAAAACGCTAATCAATACACAAGCGATATATATTTGTATACAGTGTCCGTGCAAAGCAGGTGCTGACCTTGAAGAGTGAGATGAGGAATGAAGGCTGGACAAACACTCGGTCACTTAGTGCATCGATGTTCTCGTACCAAACAATTATCCCGATCCGGTGGAGGTATCGCAAGAGGAATCGCAAGATGGACTGGAGGCTCTCTCTGCTCAGCTTAGTTATGTTTAAGATTAGTTCGCTCAGCTCCCCCAAAGGAACAATCCCTGTAAGGAAAAGGTATTAAGGATAAGGAATTGACTGAAACCAGCAGAGGAATTTTAATAAAATGCCTTGGTGTATGATAAAGTTGACAAACCGTGCTTTGGAATTTGTTTCTGGGTAACTAGGTGATGAATAGCTTGCTCCACATCATCATAACTTTTGGGTAATACCCTCTCAGCACATGGAAATGTATTCTCTGAGTGAATATACATCAAAATGTGTCCTCTGAGCTTGGCAATATCCTCAATCCTTGTGCAGTCAATTGTTATGAGATCCAGAACCTGAACAGAATGCCAAGAGAAGATTAAGTTATCGAAAGACAGTACGTTTTAAAGGTCATGTGCCTAATTTTTGGGGAGTTTCAACGTTTTCAGTTGAACAAGTGAACACAAGCACCCTCTGATGGGTAGAAAATGTTACATATTTCACCTTTAACAATATGATATACAGCTCATAGAATCCATTAACCTGACACGCCAGATGGTTTGTTACACAGAACCATCTGAAAAGTCATCCTTGGGCTAAACCGCAGGCTAAACCACATCCGTAGCTGCCAGTAGTTACTCATAGGATGCCGATTGGTCCGAAAAAACTGAGTTCGGCCACAATCGAATTAACTTGAAGTCTGACAAGATGGATTCTCGTGATTGCGATTCTGCCTCACAAGGTAAAGAATCTGTACCCGTAAATTGTATTCCAAAAGCCGATCCAGCTCATCCAACTGGTCATAAAAGAGAGAGGGGTCATGACCTTCATCCAAATTTTTCCTCTGTTGTTTTAAAACCTTCTTCCTGATCGCCAGCATATTTTTGACCTTCTCATCGATGTCTCTCTTCTTCTCCATCACCTCCTCCTGGTCTCGGCACTGGTCACAATGGGTCCCCACCAGGAGGACCAAAGACTCAGGGACACGCAACTGAATATTGTTTATCCAGAACCACAATTTGTCTTTGAAGGACTCGGGGTCTCCAATGCTGTAGCTGATTGAGTCAAGATTATATCATGAGTTCTGGAAATATTTCTCCAATGAATCAAAAGAATTCTAGTGCAGACTTAGAAAAGAACATTTTAAATGATGTACCAGTTAACAACAAAAATCAAATCAATGTCAGTCATGCACTATTGTTCACAGAAAGACTTAGTTACCTGGCCAAATCAATAGCGAGGATGACGAAGGCTCGCTGTGTAATAAAGACATGGTGTGTCAGGTAGTACTCCTCCTGCCCTGCAAAGTCCCAGAAAAGAAAGCGGACCTCCTGGGTGTACAGCTGACTGATATCGATACCCTCAGTCCGGTCCTCTTCTGCCACCTCCACGGGCCTTCCCTGCCGTAGGCTGCGACACAGTGTGGACTTCCCTGCCATGGAGGAGCCCAGGAACATAGTCTTGATTGTCCAGGCACTGTGTGTGGTTGGGTTCTCCTCCATTTCACAGAAGTAGCTCTGGATGTCACTAAGCCCTCCTGCACAGACCTCCTCTGGTGGGCACCTCAAGGGGTTTCCCATCAGCCTGCAAACGGTCAACACGCAACTCCCTTTATGGAAGAGCTGGGGCGGGAGATCTGTCAGTTGGTTCTTCTCAGCGAACAGCTCCTTCAGTTTATGGAGACCAACTAATGGCTGGAGGTCCTGCAAGCAATTTTTGGACAGGCTGAGGTCAGTGAGACTGCTGCATTGGTTCAGATCTGAAGGCAGCATGGCCAAGAAATTGTTGTTCAGTTTGAAGACCTGCAACTTCCCCAGATGTGGGAAGACATCCTCCGGTATGGATCGGATATTGTTCTGGTTCATGTAGAGCCTCTCTAGGTTGCACAGGTTACGTATTTCCAGAGGGAATTCCAGCATCTCATTCCTAGAGAGATTAAGCTCCGTCAGGTGGACTAGCCTGGAGATGCCGCTGACCTGTCTCAGTTTGTTCTTCTGCAGGTCAACTCTTCTTGCATCCTCTCCCTGCGTCAGGAGACCCTGAGGGAGGGATTTCAGTTTCCGCCCTGACAGATCCCATTCCTTCTTACCGTTTCCTGCATTATAAACGGTAAACGGTTAACATATACTGACTCATTAAAAGCACATAATACTGAAATCAATATAATTCCTTTTCAGGTCACAAATCAAAACATCATCCGTTTCTCTGGTAAAACATAGTCAGTGATGGTAACATGAAGCCTCCCATTTACAACATCTCAGTGGACACTCCTGGAGTGATTCACACCACAAGGGTGTGAAATAACCCCAAACAGAAAGGCACAGCACTCATCTGCTGTTTATCCACCTTACTGAATGGCCACTACTTGTGTTGATAGTATTCTATACCTGTTTCAGACAAATTCATCAAAAGTGAAAGCATCCTACATAATGATGCTTACTTTTTTTTTTTAAAACAGACAATAAATGATAGACAATGATTAACTAACTGCTACAAACTGATGTCAATATTTCGATTAGTGTAGACAGAATGCGAATCATATTGAAATGTAGTTACATTCATGTTAGATTGCTTACGATTTACAGGAGTCATGATCCTCTGATATGTGTGACGGGGGTTTTCTCTTCCCCGTCTCTGCAAGCACAGTGCTGGTGGGAGGCACTAAAACATTATCCCCCATCTGCCTCGGTTGGCTTTTAAGTGGAGCAAACGACAGCGTAATCCTCATCAGAGATAGAGAAGTAGAGATAGAGGTGTGAGGAAGTGAAACCATCTAATGTTGCATCATATGCAGTGTCAGCATAGTTAGTGTAACTATTTTACACACCAGATCACATCACATCCACACTATAAAAACGGTTGCTTCCCATCTTGGTGGTTTTATTTGTTTGTTTTAATTGTGTTGTAGTGTAAGTAAACAGTAAGACAAAGTATATAAGATACTCTGTTTTACGACATTTCTGCAATAGGCAATGTGTAAACAAAACATGTCACATTTATTATATAACAGAAAGATTTTTTATTTGTGAACTACATTCAAAATACAAACATCTAGTAATAGGAATCACATCGCATATAAATAGTTGCGGTGTCTTAATAAAGTCTCAAAGGCATACTTTACCGTTATGTTTCCAAAATAATGAGTTTTAGTTTTAGTTCTGCCATGTGACCCTTTTCATGGCCAAATATTAACAGCCCACCAGCAACTTGACACCAACACAATGCTGCCACCTGCTGGTCATTTCTGACAAGAACAACTTGAGTTCCTGTGATTTATTCCCAGGGCTGGGCGGTGATATACAACATCTTCCAATGGATATTCAGTGCAGTTGTCTAGAATTCAAATTGCATGTTTCTTCTTCTTTGATGCACTTCTCTTTCTTTAACTCTGTAAAACACACACA